>CM065381.1:25062335-25162335 GCA_033060915.1 Euryodendron excelsum | reverse complement strand
AATATTATTGAACCCAAAATCATACAAAACACTCATGCAAGTTTGTAAAGGATAAAGAATAAAAATAGAATCTTGCATGATAGGAATATTAAGGCTCAATTCATGTTGAATAGAAGTATAGGATATCTCATTCTCCATTACTCCTTTCTCGGTCACCTTTTCTTATTGGGAGTCCTTAATCTTGGGCTCCTCTTGCTTGGGTTCCTCTCCTTCACCCTCCATTGTTATTTCTTCATTCACCTCTTCGTTAGGTATCACTTGCCTCAATTCAAACACCTCAGGAAGAATAAGTATCTCTTCTTCAACCTCATCCTCATCATCATCCACCGTAAAAACGTCTTCCCTTGAATCAGACACTGCAGGAACGTTGATGTTCTCTATTTCATGTTCAATCTTAAGGGCGATAACGAAGAGACCTTGGTCATGACTACTCATATATGGAATCGTGAACATCTCATATGCAGGATCATCTCGAGGTCGAGCCGGAAGCTCTTCCTTCTCGTGATCCGTTGCCTCGTGTGATAATAGGGCCAATCGTTGAGTTAGTTCATCTAATTCCCAACAAATTTGTGCAAAAGTGTCAGATTTTACCTCTTTATTAGTATCCTTGAACCCCAAGGACATACCTGTGTGATATGGCATGTAAGATGACTGCATGTTCTTTTGATTCTCTACCAAAGGTTGATAAGATAATGAAGGATATGTCTCGTAAAATGTGTAAGGTGAAGTAAAAGATGTAAATGAATCGTAAGTAAATGGTGGAGACAAAGGTGGTGCATGGTAGTACGGTTGTTGTGGTGGTTGTTCATAAGAAGCATATGATGAAACTTGAGAGCTCTGCTCCTAATAGTTTGGAGGTGGATAATTGCCTTATGGTTGTGCCATGTATGAATAAGGACTTGTAGAAAGAAAATTTCAAGGATAATCTATGAATAAGATGTATGCAAGACCAACCAACAAGCATATGAAAATAACCTATCCTCCCAATCCCACAATAATGATGCATAAACCTAATGTAACCAAAAGAAAAACAAAAATAAGTGCTCAAAAATAAAAGATGGAACAAAGTTACCCAAACGAGCTATTGAGTTCTCTCATGTTTGTAGAATGATGGTAAAGTGCTTCCTCCAAAACAAAATCTCCAAGGCCTATCCACCAACGTAAACCGTAGTTTTCCCAGGCAACGGCGCCAAAAACTTGACCGCTTCCTAAAAGGGTGATACTTAATCACAAGTGCACGGCCACGATGTAGTAATAATTTTTTGTAAGTACGAGGTCGTTCCCATAAGGAAGATGGTTTACGTAAATAAGAAAACTTATTGTGGATCAAAAATCTTAGGAAAAACACTCCAATAAACAAAAATCTGATTTTAGGTTGAGACAAGATTTGTTATCTAATTTAAACTAAGAAATAAAAATTCTCGGAATCAATCGTTCCAACCAATTGGGTCTCTTAGAATTCCAAAGGAGATAATTTAATAACTCAAATCCTTCGATTACATCGCGAGTCTTGGATTCGGAAGATTTAGCAACAAAAACAAGTGTTCTTCAAAACTTCAGCTTCTAAAATAAATCAGGTTATTAGAATCAAGGACGAATATCATCGATTCGCGCAACGCATATACTGACTATAGATTCACTCATAAACGTTACCAAACATCGATTCGCGCATCGCATATACTGACAATAGATTCACGCATAAACATTACGGAACATAATCAAACGTTGTCCAGGTTTTTGAAAGTTTCTAGAACGAAGAAGAAGAAAAAAGAAAACCAAAAAATTTAACTTTAAAACTAAGAACGTACCTCCTTTGTTCATCCAAGATATTCAATTCATCTTCACTTTTGATCCCAAGATAGAATCTAGCTACTCATCATAGTTCTAGATACGCAAAGTTGTATTGAAAATATATTGGAAGACAGAATAATCTGATTACAAGAATTGAAAACTGAATAAAAATTATGAATAAACTACTCTAATCTACTCCTAAAACCCTTGAAAAATGTCAACCGTAGAATCCCCCCTAAAAGTAACAACAATCCCAGCTTATATAGGCCGCCGAATAATAGGAAACCCCGTTGCATCGTTCGAATAGCCTTCGAACGGACTTCAAACACCTAATTGACCGTTCGAACGGTCTTCTAACGCTCTTCGAATGAATTTTATACTCTCTGAATCTATCAAATGCTCTTCAGACCTTATTTTGGCGTGACACCGTTTGACGTATCGTTTGAATGCACTTTGAACACCTGTTAACCGTTTGAATGCCACTATTCACCATTCGAACTCACTTTAGACTCACTTCAGACACCTTTTCCAATTTAGTGCGAATTTCTTCTTTTTAAGCCAGAATTCCTGAAAACATACATAAGACTAAGTTAGTAACGAATTAAGACTAAAACAACCAAATTAAACCTATTCTAAGGCTAACAAATAACTAATCAAGGCATGTAAATTGCACTTTTAGAGTACAATCAGGTAGTCATATCCCATTCAGGAATGCATAATCTATATAGCATAAAATAGGTCAAACTGCTTTGTCCATCTCCAAGGAAAATCCATCAGCATCTCCCCGCAATTCTCCACGTATACGACGCAGATGAAGTGTATTGATATACACCACATCCAGTATGTACACTAAGAACAACAAGATTTGCGACACGAAATAATCTTCAAAGATAAACAATCTCAAACAGTGAGCCACTACCTGTCATATAGACTTATGCATTCTTGAATTGTCCGAAATTGGACAATTTAAAAACCATCTCATCAGAGTCGAATCCACTAACTCCGATGAGAATTCTTGAACGAGTCTAAATTTATATGTTTATACTTCAATTAACTCAAGCAAGCATGAGTTAATCAAAATATAAATATGTATGTACGTATGCATGCACACAACAAATATCATAAACAACGTTATGCAAAATAAACAAACAAAAAAAGACATTTCTTCTATCAAGTTTTAGTGTATTGAAATATAATGACTTTGTTCTATATATGCAAAATAGGACATCTCTAAAATGATTAAGTTCATGGTATTTTTTATTCGTTAATTCTTCATGGTATTTTTGTAACCAATGTAAGTTTCTAATTTTTAATCATCTAGAAATTCATGTTTGGTGTCTTTGCGCTCCCTCTGGTAAGTCACAAGGATGAAACTACATTCCTTACATAGACTTAGAGACTATTCATGAATTAAAGTCACATGCAATTTTGTACCTCATGTATGCTTTTAAATTATTTTTTTAATCATGTGGCAATTCATGTTTGATGTCTTTGGCCTCCCACTACATTCCCTCCATGAACTTAGAGACCATTCATGAATTAAAGTCACATGGTTTAATATGGTTCTATATATGAATGCTCAATTTTTTTCAATTTAGTTACTAATTTTGGTTTGCAACTTATCATACATTGGTTGTGGCCTGATAGTTTAGATTAAAAAAAAATAGAGGTTTTACTATAGTTAAGCGTTTTGGGTTGTGGTGTTTTAGTTTTCATTTAAAAAAACAAACTGCATTACAAAAATGGAGGTTCTAAAAATATATATGTTTTAGTTTTCGTTAAAAATGAATGGAGGTTTCCAATTTCCAGTTTTCATTACATTTGAATCATGCTCTCTTTCCATTTTGGCAATACTCCTTTTACAATTATACCTTCCATAAAAAAAATTTATTTCTTCTTTGGCTTCTCAAGCTTACGCATTATTGATGCTACCTTTTTTTTTTTTTAACATGTTTATTGACTGTATCCATATTATTTGATGCCTTAATATCAAATTTTGATTGTTTGGTAAGGACTTATGCTTACAAGATGAAACTTGATTTGTGCTTGGAACGTCCATGTAGATTGTACGATAAATCTTGATAGGGACAGACCAGAAACACCCTTCAACGAGGCGCCGACCGTGAATCCCCCTGACCAGAAGTAAGCATATATGGGCTATCAGATTCGGCTGATGACGTACTGTGCATTACAACGGTTGAGGTTTCAATACCAAACAAGATATCTCGAAGGACGCAGATGGAATCGAAAGAAGGAAAAACACCACGGAAGGAAGGTCAACCCTGAGAAGTCCAGCCGACTGAAGCCTGATCAAGGAGGTTAGCCTCGAATAGACCAAAGCCTACCATATCGTAGCCGCACACAACTGAGCAGATCACACCTGAGCCAAACCACACCGGTCGTCCGTCCCACCTACCACGCCAGTAAAAACCATCATTGACAATCTAATCATGATAGCATGCCCCTAACTCCAGGACTTGGCGTGTAACAAAGGGTAGTCACCTCACTCACTCTGACACACGCCTAAGGGAGTGCCACGATTGGGGTTTGGACAACCGCTCCCCCATTAGCCTATCAGCAGTTAGGGCCTCCAATGTCGCGCTGCCACGTGAAAAGACAACCGTCTCCCACCCTCTCCATGCATGCAACACCCTTCCTACGCCACCAGGATGCCTACCCGTATATAAAAGAAAACCCTCTTCTCCAAAAAGGTACACATATAAAAACCCTAGCAAAAACTCTGTCAAAATATATTCAGAAACCTAACTTTGACATCGGAGTGCCCTTGGCAGGCATCACACCGGTGCCCCTTACTCCTTTCCCTTCTCAGATCACTGAAGCTGATCGTTGCTAGCCTGGAGACTGACTTACTACTTCATCAGTTGGCGCCGTTTGTGGGAACGATTTTGTTTCTGTTTTTATGGTCGTCACTAGGTCCGGCACTTCAAGTATGCCCTTACCCATGGATAATCAAAACACCAACAGGGTCGCGGATGACCAAAACACCGACAGAGTCACAGCCCTTGAGACCCGGATGGCCGATGTCATGGCCACTATGCAGATGCTGATTACCTAAAACCAAGAGTTGCTTCAACGACTCCCTGTTACCCCGCCAGATAATGAAAGGAGCCATGCCAGCAGACCTGACAATGAAGAGCCTGTCGTTCCCGGCGGCGGCGTTTTACCCCTTGACGTTGTGCTACCGCCCTGAAACGACGACGCCCCACCAGATGAAGTGCAAAGTCGAGCCCTTGGCCCACACTTATGACATCACTCTCGACACACAGAGGTCGAAGGGGAAAGGCCAGATAACCCCCCAGCTTGGGAGGAGCGTTTCAAGGCCCTCTAGGCCCAGATGACCGGATTCATAGAAGCAGTGAAAACCAAGACTCCGAACACCGTCGAGGAGATGGTGAACAGAACCGACTCCCCATTCACCCAAGCAGTCATGTAAGTCCCCCTACCGCCTAAGTTCAAGATGCCCACTATAGAGACGTTCGATGGGATGAAAGACCCATTGGACCACCTGGAGACCTACAAGGCCTTAATGCAGCTCCAGGCTATCCTAGACGAGATTATGTGCAGAGCCTTCCTGATCACTCTCAAAGGAGCAGCTAGAGTGTGGTTCAACCGGATTCAACCCTCCACTATTAGTTCCTTCATTTAGCTTAGCAAAGTGTTCATTGGACACTACATTAGAGCCCAGCGACAAAGGAAACCGGCGACCAGCCTACTTAATGTGAAGCAGAAGAAAGATGAAACTCTTCGTGAGTTTGTCACCAGGTTTAACTTGGAAACCCTTGAAGTGGACGATGTTGATGACAAGGTCGCAGTCACTGTTTTTATGAGCAGGGTTAGGACCCACAAGTTTATGTTTTCGTTGGCCAAGGAGCCTCCGAAGACTATGGCGGACCTTATAATTAAGGCCCAAAAACATATGAATGCAGAGGATACGATGAATGTTAGACGGGAATGCGATGAAGGCGCCACCTCTCAGCCAGACAAGAAGAAGAGATCACCTGAAGGTAAGGACGACCGAGACAAGAAAACCCTAAGGAGCGAGAGGATGGAAAGGGGGGACCGACCAAGAAACTGTTTCACTTCCTTTGAGCGTAGTTTCACCCTGCTGACCATGCCACTAGAACACGTTCTAAACGAGATCAAGAACAACCCAAACTTGAAATGGACTGGGAAGCTAAGGGGGCCCCCAGAATAAAGGAACCGAAGGAAGTACTACCGATTCCACAGGGATCATGACCACAACATAGACAATTGTTTTGACCTCAAGCAACAGGTCAAGAACCTGATCAAGGGCGGGCGCTTGAGGAGGTACGTTGCTGGCCAGAGGCAAGACAGAGCATAACCAGAAGAGAGGAAGAGCCTGAAAAGAGCCCCAGCACACCAACACCCGATCAGACAGATAAGGGTCATCGCTGGAGCTTTAGAGGTGGCAGCGAGTCTTCGTCCACCAGAAAGAACCATGCTCGGAGAGCAAAGCAAGCAGAAGTGTTCTCGGTAGACAGAATGAGCAAAAAGGCCCGACCTGATGTTCTAGACATAGTGCTCACCGAGGACGAGGCTTCAGAGCTGAGTCACCCGCATAATGATGCCCTTGTGGTCAGCACCATCATTGCCAACTTCATAACCTGACGAATCCTCATCAATAGTGGCAGCTTGGCCGACATCCTTTTTTGGGAGGCCTTCCAGCAACTGTAGATACGGAGAGAGGCACTAAAGCCCATGACGTACCCCCTTGTGAGGTTCACCGGCAATCGGGTTGTCCTTGTAAGTTCCATCGAGTTGCCCGTCACCCTAGGGGATGACCCCCAACAAACCACAAAGTTGGTCAACTTTTTGGTCGTGGACTGCCCCTCGGCCTACAATGTGATCATAGGGCGTATGACCCTAAATCAGTTCAAGGCAGTCACGTTCGCATATCACTTGAGATTGAAGTTTTCTACAAAGCACGGGGTAGAACTGTGAAGGGCGATCAAGTGATAGCGAGAGAATGCTACTTGGCATCCCTCAAGAGGGACGCTGCCAAAGAAACCCTCGTGATAGAGGAGCTAGAAGTCAGAGATGAGGAAGAACTTAGGCGGGGAGAACCCGTGGAAGAGTTGGAACAAGTCTCCATCCACCATTTAGCCCAGGACAACAGCGCACAGTCACCCAAGGTTGTCATGATCAGTACTGGCGCTCCTAGGCAGCTCAAACAATAGCTACGACGATTCTTGAAGAACAACGCTGACGTCTTTGCTGGACCCATGAGGACATGCCAGGCATCGGCCCCAAGATTGTTACTCACTACGTCAACATTTCACCAGAGGCCAGACCCGTAAAGCAGAAAATGAGGAGCTTTCCCCTCGAGCGTAACGAGGCCGTCGCAGAAGAAGTGGAGAAGCTCGTCCAAGCCAAATTCAACCGCAAGGCACAGTACCCAACCTAGCTCTCAAACGTTGTAATGGTGAAGAAGGTGAATGAGAAATGGTGGATGTGTGTAGATTTCACTGATCTCAACAAGGCCTGCCCCAAAAACAGCTTCTTGTTGCCTACCATTGACCTTTTGGCTGACTCTACTGCCGGACATGAGATACTCTCCTTAATGGATGCTTTCTCGGGGTACAACTAGATCAAAATAGTAGAACGTGACCAGGAACACACCGTCTTCATCACCAATAAAGGGTTGTACTGCTACAAAGTGATGCCCTTCGGCCTAAAGAACACCGGGGCAACTTACCAGAGGCTGGTCAACAAAATGTTCAAGTCCCAGATAAGATGAAACGTGGAAGTGTATGTGGACAACATGCTAGTAAAGAGCAAGCAGGCTATCGACCATTTAGAGGATTTGAAAGAAACCTTCCGCACCCTCAGACACTACAACATGAAGTTAAACCCGGCCAAATGTGCATTCGAGGTGGCCTCGGGGAAGTTCTTAGGTTTTATGGTATCACAGAGGGGCATAGAAGCAAACCCAAAAAAGGATAAGGCCATATTAGACATGTAGGCCCCATAAATGATCAAGGATGTTCAGAGACTAGTAGGAAGAGTGGCAGCCCTGAACAAGTTCATCTCCAGATCAACCGACAAGTGCCTACCCTTCTTCAGGATGCTGAGTGGACGGGCAAATGCGAAAAGGCCTTCCAACAGCTAAAACAGTACTTGGGCTCTGTTCCCTTGCTAAGCAAAACGGTCATAGAAGAGGAGCTCTACCTCTACTTGGCCGTTTCGCCAACGGCAGTGAGCTCGGCCCTTATGCGAGAGAGTGAAGGAGTCTAAAAGTCGGTGTACTACACGAGCAGAGCACTCAGAGGAGTTGAGGAAAGGTACCCGAATATGGAGTTGCTAGCCTTTGCTCTGGTGAATTCAGCGCGGAGGCTCTGACCGTACTTTCAAGCTAACACAATTGTGTTCCTGACAGATCAGCCCCTCAAGAAAGTCTTGCACAAGCCTGAAACCTCTGGTCGACTTATGAAGTGGTCCATGGAGCTCAGCCAGTTTGACATTCAGTACAGGCCAAGGACAATCGTTAAAGGATAGGCAGCAGCAGATTCATTGCAGAGTTTGCCGCCTACCCGAACACCCCAACCAACATGGAAAATACCGAGAATAGCTGGGTGTTGAATATTGATGGATCCTCCACCGAACAATCAAGCGAGGCAGGCATGGTTCTTGTCACCTCAGACAGTCAGAAAGTGGAGTACGCTTTGAGATTCAAATTCCCTGCCACCAACAACGAGGTAGAATATGAGGCCTTTATTGCCGGGCTTTGAATTGCTCAGCGTATAGGGGCAGAGCATATAATTGTGAGAGGAGATTCGTAGCTGGTGATAGCAGGTCCAGGGAGAATATAAAGTCAGGGGGGGAAAAATGAAAGAATACTTCCAGATGGTTTGAGACTTGGTCAGAAAATTCTCCAAAGTAGTACTGCAAAGGGTCCCCCGGTTGGAGAACGAAGAAGCAGATAGGTTGGCAAGAATAGCATCTTCAGAACAGCCCAAACTCGGAGTACCCTTGGAAACTCTTGATTCGCCGAGTATTCAAACCCTAGAAGTTAATGCGATGGGCACGGACAACTCATGGGCTAAACCAATCAGGGAGTACCTAGAACACAACACCCTCCTAGAAGACAAGCTAGAGGCAAGGAGGGTCAAATTCAGAGCCATCTGGTATGTGATGTTTGATGGTATCCTGTACAAGCGAGGACACACCACCCCCCTCCTCAGATGCGCCACCAAAGAAGAGGCCACCTACATCATGAGGGAAGTCCACGAAGGCATTTGCGGTAACCATTCCGGAGGACGGTCTTTGGTTAACAAGATCCTTAGAATAGCATACTAATGGCCAACCATGAGTAAGGACTCCCAGGAGTTCATAAAAAAGTATGACAAATGCCAACGGTTTGCCAACATTCCAAGATAACCCGCGCATGAGCTTACTCCCATCCAAAGCCTGTGGCACTTCGCCCAATGGGGGATCGACATCGTGGGCACATTGCCTCTGGGCAGGGGACAGAACAAGTTTACTGTGATAACCATTGATTACTTCACCAAATGGGTCGAAGCAGAGGCCCTCACCACCATCACTGAGCAAAAAATGTCCAACTTTCTCTAGAAGAACATCGTGTGCCGCTTCGAAATACCCAAAGTGTTCATCACTAACAACGACAAGCAATTTAAAGGGAAGCAGTTTAGCGGGTTGTGCTCAAACCTGTACATCAGCCACCATTTCTCCTCGCAGGAACATCCCTAAGCAAACGGGTAAGTGGAAGTCACCAACAGGTCCTTCCTCAAGATAATCAAGACCAAGCTCGAGAAAGCGAAAATGTTATGGGTGTAGTAGCTCCCTATTGTCCTCTGGGCCTACCAAACCACTAAGCTGGTCTCCACCGGCCAAACCCCTTTCTCCCGCACCTTTGGGGCCGAAGCCGTCATACCAGTGGAGATTGGCCTCCCTAGCGCCCAGACTTAGAACTATAATCCAGAGACAAATAACGAGGCATTGGTAATCGACATAGACCTACTGGAGGAGAAAAGGCTCCAGGCAGGAATCAGAGTGGCCTTGTATTAGCAACAGATGCGCCAGTACCATAACAGCCGAGTGCATTTGAGAGATTTTAGGATGGGAGACTTAGTGTTGAAGAAGGTTAACCAATTTACCAAAGTTACACAAGACGGGAAACTTGGCCGAATTGGGAAGGGCCTTACGAGGTAATAGGCTTCACCAGAAAGGGGACCTACAGACTGAAGGGCCCTAACGGCAAAGAACTACCCCACCCTTGGCATGCTGAACACTTGAGGAAGTACTACACGTGAGTGGTTTCTTTTCATTCGAATTCATAAGTGTAGAAAGGCAGCCTTTGTCTGTTGATGTCATAAAGAGACTTGCTTAAATTTATCACAACTTGTGCCTACAATAGAAAATTAACTTACGACTTTTTGAGTTTCTGCATAATCCTTTTTCCTTGCAAAACTCCCTAACATCTCCCTTACAAGGTATAACACAAAAAACTCAAGAAAGACCGAATAGGCAAAGGCTTTTATGCCCACATGATTTAAAGCGACAAAGCCCTGCTCGGGAATGGCCGAACAGGCATAAAGTGACAAAGTCCTGTTTAGGAAACGACCGAATAGGCAAAGGCTTTATGCCCACACGATTTTAAAGCGACAAAGCCTTGCTCAGGAATGGCCAAGCAGGCATAAAGTGACAAAGTCCTGTTCAGAAAACGACCGAATAGGCAAAGGTTTTATGCCCACACAATTTAAAGCAACAAGCCCTGCTCGGGAATGGCTGAATAGGCATACAGCGACAAAGTCCTACTCAGGAAAAGACCGAACATGCCAAGGCTTTACGCCCACACAATGTAAAGCGACAAAGCCCTGCTCGGGAATGGCCGAGCAGGCATAAAGCAACAAAGTCCTATTCGGGAAAAGACTGAATAAGCCAAGGCTTTACGCCCACACAATTTAAAGCGACAAAGCCCTGCTTGAGAATGGCCGAGCTACCACAAAACGACAAAGTCCTGTTCGGGAAAAGACCGAATAGGCCAAGGCTTTATGCCCACACGATTTTAAATTGGCTACGCAGACATAAAACAACAAAAGTCCTACTCAGGTTATGGCTGAGCAGGCGTAAAGCTACAAAAGTCCTATTCGGGCAAAGATCAAATAGGCAAAAGGCTTTTTGCCAGCACAAAGGCTTTACGCCCACGAGTTAAAAGCTACAAAACCATAAAAGTCCTACTTAGGTTATGGCCGAGCGGACCGAGGCATTTTACCGACTCTACAATTTAAGCAACAAAGCCCTGCTCAGGCACAGTAAAAAAAAAAAAATCTTGATCAGGCCAACTGCAATTCCAGGCCATTCCCGAGCAGGCAAACAAGCACTGAAAGTCCTGATCAGGCCTATGCCTGAGCAAGCGGACAATGCTGCAATCGACGCAATTGACGAAAGCCCTGCTCAAGCCCATAACCAAGCAGGCAGACCAAGATATAGGGCCAAAAAAGTCCTGCTCAGGCCATGACTGAGCAGACAGACTTTGGTCCATGACCAACATTTTTGCCAACTACCTGCATTTGCCTAACCTCAACATAACCTGACGCTTTGTTTTATTTATTTTGGTATGAGATTTTGTTTATGCATGGGCGGTAATGAAGCCTACAAATTAACAAATTAAAACAAAAATGCCAGCAATGGAGATGAACGAAGTTTTTCCATTTAACTAAGGGGGGACAGATTACAAGAGCCAAAACAGTGTTACAAAATTACAACCACTGTAACAAAAAAAGTGAAAACTTATATAGAACAGAGCTACTTAGCCTTAGGAGCCCTGGCATGGGCTGCAGCTTTGGATTAAGCCTCCCCCTCCCTTCTGGGGCCTTGGAAGCGGCTACTGCCTTGGGCTGACCGTCCCCCTTCTCTGGGGCCTTGGGGTGGACTGCAACCTTCAACTGGCCATCGCCCTTCTCTGAAGCTTTGGAGGAGGCTCCAGCTTCAGGCTGGGCATTACCCTTCATTAGAATTATCAGTTGAGCGGTAACCTTAGATTGGGCAACCTCCTTCTCTACCCTCTCCTGGTCTTGTGCTGTGCCCCTTGACGCCGCCTGAGAGGTGGCATCATCCTCGACCTCGAACTCGATCTTTGAGAGATCCAGACTAGGATAAGCCCGAGCAACCTGAGACTTGGCTTTTTCGAAGCCATCCATGTAAATTTTGGCAAAGGCCATCTGGAACTCTGCCCACTGCATGTACTCCTGCTCAACCTTTTTTTTTTTTGGCTTCCTCTAATCGAGCAGGGAATACTACAATCTGGTCCTGGGCAACCTTCAAGGTAGCCTTCTCCACTGGCAGCTTTTCCCAGTAGGCTTCCTTCTGGCCCCTCTCCTTTTTGAGATCCGCCCTCAACTTACCCGTTCGCTTCCAAGGGCTTGCACTCGGCCCTTAACTTCCTTCACCTTCTCTAGGGTCGTGTTCAGCTCAGCCCGGAGTTCGTCAAAACCCTTTGCCTCATCTATGAAGGACTTCTCGAAGTTCGCTGACCGAGTGCTAAGTGTCACCACTCTAGTAGCAGACTGAACAAGAAACAGCACGACCAGGAAAATGTTCAGTATTCTAAAACGACAACAACAGGATAACGAACGTCAAATTGCTGAGCACAAGGCAATTTTCTCCTACCTTTAGCAAGTCCTGGCATGCCTTCTTGACCAACATCTACAACGCCAGAATGGCCATCTAAATGGCATCCGAGGCGGGGATGATGCTCGTGATCTTCCTCATCGCCTCGCCAGCACTCTCAAAGATCGAGGTCAATGAATCCAGCACACCCCCCAGAGGAAGAGTAGTTGGAGGCGCCACACCAGCGATAGTGGCAAGTGCTGGAGGAGGTAGAGGTAAGACTTTCTCAACAAGAGGGGTGTTGCCCAACTGAGGAGCATCATCCTCCATAATTATTGCTTTCCCCCTGCCCGCTTCCACTGTGGCCGGAGCAGGAGCCTTTTGGCCAAACGTTAGTTTAAATCTCTTGGCCGGGGTAGGAGGATCAACCCCTACGTTCAGCTTGGCTTTCTTCAAGAAGCTCCTGTTTAACGCCATCTCCTCTTCCTCGTCCTGAGGAACGTCTACCCCCTAATCTGTAAAAGCCACATGGCATGAGCGTCAGAGCTTGACAGACCACAGTTAACTACAAAACACAAAGTACTCACTCCTTGCTCGTTCTGCCCTTAAAGTGTAATCTGTAGGCTCAGGGCCCAACAAGAGCATACCTAAGTTTTCAACATTCACCAAGGCACAGGCATCAGTAACGCCATGCTCGACCGCTCAATCCATTCTCTCCTTCAACTCTTTGCTAAGAGTGGGGGCAGCACGGGCTAAAAGTAAACAACCTACATCAGAGCTCTACAAGCCTACAAATCTAACGTAAAGATAAAAAATAAAAAAAACCAGGGTTGGAGCGCGTACCCTTCCTAGAAGGCCTCCCCCCACTCGCGAGGGACTCGAACGAACTTCTCGTCCACTGGCTCCCAAGTTTGGCTCTCCCAACCTTCACCATAGATAAAGAAAAACTTGTCCTTCCGCCCTTTGTGGGACGAGGGCAAATCTTTTACCAACACCCTGCCCTTGTTCCTGGTAGAGAAATACCACCATCCCCTCTTAGGCTTTGACATTTTGTAGAAGTGCAGGAATTCGCCCAATGTGAGGTTGTCCTTGCCACCACTACTCACCTGCCATAATACAGTGCACCCCACCAAAATCCTCCACGCATTCGACATCAACTGACCAAGAGCTAGCCCTAAAGTACCCATAATCTCCCTGATAGGAGTAGGGACCGGGAATCTAAGGCCATTCGCCAAGGCACCCTCGTACACACAGATCTCCCCCGGTCTAGCAGAGTAAGCCCATTCACCCTTTTTTAGAATCCTATAACGCAGTGAAGGAGGCATCTAGTACTCCTTCCAAATCCTCTTCATCCTTTTCTCCGTCATCACGGAGGACACCCCCTTCGCTGCAAAATTGAACTCCCTTACTCCTGGAACTACCATCGCCCTAGCTCTTGGGACCATTCTCCCTTCAGAGGCCCTAGACGGACTTGCTGATGCGCTATTAGGGACCCCAAGCCTAACCCTCACCAGATCTTGAGAGGGAGTATTCTCAGAATCCGACGAATTGCACCTCTCTCTCGTCCATGGTTCCTACTACATACCCCTTCCTCCTAGATTTAGACGTTAACCTAGCCAGTTCTTCAACCCCCCCTACGTAACTCAAGAGATCGCTCTCACACCTTCCAATAATCACTCACAACGATCGACTCAGAAAGAATTACCCAAAAGCTTAAGGCTATAGCAAAGACTTACCAACCCAAGCAACGAATCCTTTGGAGCAGTTGTGAATCCACACAACTAGCAACGACGCAGAAGAAAATCCGATGAGCAGTCTGAAAATCTCCAAGTATGGCAACGTGGGAGCCAAAAGGCGTAACCGCCTAGGCTAAAACCCTCTTTTTCGAAATCAACAGTCCAGATTAGACCATCCACCCGTAAATCCAACGGTTGGCAGTCCACATGTCACGTCACGCTTCGACAACCATTGACCCCATGCTACATGGCGAAATGTAAATTGGCGCATCCACTCATTGCTAACCTCATCATAAATGCACCTATGGCGCCCCAAATGCATCCTGCCTCTACAAAGCAACACCGGTCCCTCTGACGAAGGCCGACCAGGAAGACCCCTTTGACGGGCGCCAACCATGAATTCCCCTGGCCATGCCACACTCGGGTACTCAGAGGAATAGGGGGCTACTGATGAGGACTAACCAGGAAGACCCCTTTGATGGGCGCCGACCATGAATTCCCCTGACCACGCCCACGCTCGAGTACTCAGAGAAATGGGAGGCTACTGATGGGGACTGAACAGGTACACCCTTCGACGAGGCGCCGACCATGAATCCTCCTGACCAGAAGTAAGCACATATGGGCTGTCAAATTCGGCAGATGACGTACTGTACATTACAATGATTGAGGCTTCAGCACCAAACAATATATCTTTAAGGACGCAAATGGAATCGAAAGAAGGAAAAATACCACAAAAGGAAGGTCAACCCTGAGAAGTCCAGCCGACTAAAGCCTGATCAAGGAGGTCAGCCTCGAACAGACCAAAGCCTACTAGATCATGGCCGCACACAGCTGGGCGGATCACACCCGAGCCAAACCACGCGGTCGTCCATCCCACATGCCACGCTAGTAAAAACCATCATTGACAATCTAATCATGATAGCGTGCCCCTAACTCCAGGACTTAACGTGTAGCAAGGGGTAGTCACCTCACTCACTCTGGGGTTTGGACAACCGCTCCCCCATTAGCCTGTCACCAGTTAGGGTCTCTAATGCCGCGTTGCCACATAGAGAGACAGCCGTCTCCCACCCTCTCCATGCATGCAACGCCACTCTTGCGCCACCAGGATGCCTACCCGTATATAAAGGAAAACCCTCTTCTCCAAAAAGGTACATACATAAAAACCCTAGCAAAAACTCTGTCAAAATATATTCAGAAACCTAACTTTGGCATCGGAGTGCCCTTGGCAGGCATCACACCGGTGCCCCTTACCCATTTTCCCTTCTCAAATCACCGGAACTGATCGTTACTGGCTTAAAGACCGACTTACTGCTTCATCAAATCCTACAATAAAACTGGTGTGAGAAGAGACCTTCACCGAGCTTTACATTTAAAAAATACAAATTTATGAAAGCTAGGGATTTTAAAATTTTACCTTCCATCAAAATTTTTTTTTTTAAATTCTTCTTTCTACTTGTTAAAATTGTTTAGCTTCTCTTTCTTTCTTTCAACAAAACAATTTCACTCCGACAAGTATCGGCAATCTTCAGCTGAATTTCTGGGTATGTTTTTCCTTATTATATTGAATGGTCTAATGTCTACATGTACAGTATATACGACCAAAGGATCAATATCAAACTCCTTAAAGCAGAATTGAAAGAGTACCTATTTTGAAGTTCTTTTGATTCCTTTCTTATAACCCAGCATTGAATTAAAAGGAGTATTGTACCTAAAGTCTTCTTTTTTATTTTCCTTTATTGTTTTTGGTCTCAGTAGAGTTAGATTTCGTCAACGTCATAGTCATGCATTGTAATACTAACTCAGCAATGTTGGCAGGACTTCTCAAAAGAAAATGATCGATGCTACTATTGAAGTTGATTAAAAGAAATAAAAATATTCATATTAGTTTTGTTTTTGATTGATTCGTTATGACTTATGCTTTCAAGGTGAAACTTGATTTGTGCTTGAAACGTTCATGTAGATCATACAATAAATCCTACAACAAAACTGGTGTGAGAAGATAACTTCACCAGGTTCTAGATATAAAATAAAAAAAAAAATTATGAAAGCTAGGGATTTTCTCATTACAATTCTACCTTCCATCCATTTTTTTATTTTTTTTCTTCTTTCTACTTATTAAAATTGTTCAGCTTCTCTTTCTTTCTTTCAACAAAACAATTCTACTCCGACAAGCATCGGCACAACTAGCTGGATTTCTAAGTATGTTTTTCTTTATTAAATTGATTGGTATAATGCTCATTACATGCTAAGTGAATAACAACTGAAATACAATTCTAGAAAACCTACAACCTGTTTGGAACTTGGGAAAGGGAAGGAAGAGAAATTTAATGTTTGCTATCATTTGCCTATTTGGTTTTGAAAAAAAAAATAGAGAGAAAGAAGAGAGAGAAAGAGATAGGTTGATTTACCAAAACTTATCCTTTTTTTTTTCTATTTTCCTTCATTTTCTCTTTTCCTTTCTTTCCCTTCCCTTTCCTCCCCAAGTTCCAAACAGGCTGGTACTCACACTTGGACCAAGGGTTGTGGCCTGTTAGTTCTTATTACAAAATGGAGGTTTTAATATAGTTAAGTTTTCTGGGTTTTAGCATTTTATTTTCATTTAAAAAAACTGGAGATTTCAATATAGTTATGGTTTCTCAATGGTTATGTTGTTGTCACCCAACTGTGTCATACTTTTCAATTTTAGTTCCCATTATGTCCTTCACCACGATACCAATGTTTCCCGTTTATCAAAATAATATTAAACTATTAGTATGAGAGTCATGGTAATTTTGTTAAACCAAATATTAAAAAACCTATTTGTCACATGTTTTCTCTCTTCTTTATTTTATTTATTTATTTATTTTACCTATAGTGTTCTGTTTTGTTCCCTATGTTCTTTTTCAGGGTTTTTTTTGCCCTATGTTCCCTGTTTTTTTCCCTACAATACACGAGGCATAAATAAAGAATTAATATACACTTTCAGGCATTAATAAGTGTATATTGGTAGGTAATTGTTATGTATGGATGTCTAAGTGTTTTCACAATAGTATACAATAGTATACAGATGATTGTGTTTTGATTGAATTATAGTAGTTGTTATTATTATTTTTTTTTTTTGTCAAAAACAGAGAATTACGTATGAATTGTGTGTGCAGAACTGCTAGTATATACATATGTATATATAGATTCATCATTGCATACCCAAATGTAATCCATTCTCTTTATTTAAAATACTACTTTGTAAAATCTTTTATTTGACAGATTTGTGCCCTATATATATATAACACTTTCTCAACCTACGTTAATGTAACCTCAGTCCAATGAAAGGGAACTAAGAAATTATAGAAAGAGAGAGACAGAGACATACAAAGAGAGAACTCACTCTGTTCCCGCCGCTGATGGTTCGAGATGGCAGCAACAAACGACACGAGGGATGATGGTAGTTTGAGATGGCGGCAGCAAGGGACGCCAGGGACTAGGGCTATTAAAAAAATTGGCCGACCCAGCCAACTTGACTCGACACCAAATTGACCCAACCCAATCACCTTATGAGTGAATAACGAGTGAATTTCGACCAATTTAACTATATTCTATTTGGGTGTTAGGCCTCTATGTCTCCAACCCAACCTGACCCGACATTTTTACACTAAAATTTGATTTTTTCACCCAACCCCAACCAACCCGATCACCCAATGAGTTGAGTGCAACCCCAAAATTCTTCAACCAGATGTGGTCAAGTCGAGTGGCGGGTGACTCTCCGACCCTACCTGTGAACACCCCTACCAAGGATGATGATGGTTCGAGATGGCAGCAACAAGGGACGCGACTCCGATGGCGAACAGAAATCAAATTTTACATTCTTTAGGGAGAGAGAGGGAGACAGAGAGAGGGCGAACAGATAGGTTAGGGTTTGGTGGGACTGAGGGGAAGAAAAGGGGGGAAAAGAAATAAGCACCAATTCCAAAATGAATCTAATTGACGTTATTTCGAAGTAATCCGTTTTTGACATGAAACTACGCCGTTTCAATCAAAATTACGCTGTTTCAATCAAAATTATATGCAATAGCACTTGCCGTTGCAAATATCCATCTCAAATAATAGTATTTGCAATGGTAATGAAGGCTGTCACAAATACCCGTCGCAAATAACTAAGTTTAGCGACTACGCTGTCTCCTTCACATTTACCGTCATAAATACAGGTCGTGAGATGAGTATTTGTGACGGCTTATTTTCCGTTGCAAATATTACTTTTTGCGACAGCAAACCAATTGTCACAAACACCTCTGTAGCAAAAGCTCTATTTTTAAGTAGTGGGAAAAGATGTATATACAAGTTACAAGTCAATCCAACTAATAATGTAACTCCACAGCTGCCGCCACTACCTCTATACCTCCAACGTCAATTGCCAACATGTCGTTATATAGCAGTCCCTAGCCATATGTACCATTCCTTCACACTTGAAGCAAGCATTTCCACCACCGCCACTAACATCATAACCCCCTTCACCACTGCTGCGTTAACCTCGGCCACACCCTTTCATCAAACATTAAAGCCATACCCATGTCCACCGCCACAGCGAGTGCTACGATGAGCAGGCACCCTATTAAGCCTAGTAAATTCAAAACGCCCCTCTTATGACTGTCATCACTCGAATCGGTCACAAACTCGATGGGCTCTTGGTGGATGAAGAAATCTTCGCCATGACATCAGAGATGAGAGTGTACGAAGAGATGTGAGTTAAAATGATACGGGAATTTATATTACACTATATATATGTGTGAGAGAGAAAAGAGAGTAAAGAGGGTATCATTTTTCATGCTTTTTGAGGAATTTATATTGCACTATATATGAATTTGTATACATATCAAGTAAAAGTCATAAATAACCTCTCATTGGTGCTAAACAGAAGATGATGGCAGGAGGTCCATACTTATTTTTCAAACCTAGTGGATCTAGATGCCGATACCTAAAATTACAGGGGTCTAGATGAAATTAACGCATTCTTTGAACAAACTTAAAATTAGGTTACATAGCTATATTGAAAAATTCAAATTTTCATGAGACACTTTTTCCTTTTCTTCCTTTTTTATTTAACCTATCCAAGCAAAAGTTTCAAGAAAAGTTTTGAGTTTGTGATTAAGACATCTAACATATTATGAAGTCAGTTCATTTTAACTACTAGTTCGAAACAAAACTCTTTCTTCATCCTTATTTGGTTGGAATTGAAGTTTAATTAACTAGTTAAGCCCATATTTTTTAGAACAGAAATATCATGGAACCCATCATATGATTAGTCCTGATCATGAACAGGCTTATAAGAAGATATCCCTAGCTTCAATTTCTTGGTTTCAAGAATGCATCATACAATATATATAAATATATATATATATATATATATATATGTTTTAGCCACCATAAAAATCATCGCAAAAAGTATAAAGAGTTGTTGCTAAAACTAATCGTCACAAGGACGTGGTTATAACTTCGTTGCAAAAACAAATAACTACAAAATAGAAAATCATCACTAAAAGTGATATCTTTAACGACGATTTGAAAATTCTTTGTGAAAACCCCTTAAACAGAGATGATCTAGCACCTCTTAAACAGAGATGGTCTAGCTCGTGACTAAAACAACTAAATTTGTAGCCAAAGTTCCCAAGAGCACATATTGACTAAAACAATCGCAGTGATGTGATTCAAACCCAAGCAAGTCCAAGTTTGTAGCCAGAGTTCCCAAGAGCACATATTGTTAGTACTAAGGATTCAACCACAACTCAACAGTTAATCAATCCCAGAAAACTGGATGCATGGTTTGTACGCTTTCTTTTATGGGGATTTTTAGTTGAACTTAGGGACACAGGGGTCTAGTTCCAACGTATCCTGAACTAAACCAAGGAGTACAAAGGTAAAATACTTGAGGTTCTTTTGGGCTAAGTCCAAGAAGGGCATGCATCTCATTTCCTGATTTATGTCCTATACAGCATTAGTCTAGTAAACCTATATATATGCATTTAGTAAATTATGAGGACTAAAAAACTCTAGTTCGTTATATGTGTCACCATTTACTTGAGTATACAAGACAAGACCCAATAGGAAATCATAACTACTTGTAGTATTAAACCTAGCTAACCTAACCAGAGCAGTAATTAATCTTGTGAGATATTCCGAAATCCTCAAATAACTTACCATGTCGCCCAAAAAATGTGTACTCTGCATTTTCAGGGGCCTGTGGGTACTATACAAGCATTTCTTTGTAGCAGCCCATGCATGGCCCACCCCTAACTACACTTTCACCTTCGCTAGTTCTCTATTATTACAATAATGCTAGGGTCACTTTTACCGACCACTCATTCGACCATTCTTGCTAAGTTGGCACACCAACTCAATCCAGTTTATATAATAAAAAAAACTAAAAAGTTACGCTCAAACTTGTTGTTCAAACACAACAATACAATGAGAGAGAGAGAGAGATGAGTGGTCGAGCAGGACAACCACTGACCACCATCACCACCACCGGTGACATCCACCGTCATCACCACCACTGACGACCTACACCACCACTAGCGTATTCTCTCTCTCTCTCTGCCTATTAGCCTTAGCCCTAGAACTTGTTCTGATTTCACTCTGATTACGGTTAGGGCTGAATTGAAATTGGGGATTCGGAACTTATTCAGTCGATTGTTTCGATTTCAGAGACATTGCTTAACATACGATTCATTAATTGCTTAACATACGATTTTGGAGAGATTGCTTAACAAAAAGAAATACTTACAAAGATATAGGGGCTGATTTGTTCCTAAAATATGTTATTCTAGTGAGTGTGCTTTTCTATTTTATCCACTTGGAAATAGTATAGACCTAAGTGAACATATGATTCGCCATTTTATATTTGTATCCATTCCTAATCAAATTATGTAACATTCCTAATCAAATCGTCTAACATATCTACCATACTTTTACTTTTTAGCTAGTAGGTGATGTTTCCTTTGCCATCTTCATTGTCTTTGCCATCGACAATGCCTTTTGATGACCAAATTGATTTGGGAAGGTATTTTCTCCATCCTCTAATATTACATGATTTTTTGGGCAATAGATGAATAAGATTTAATGAGTTGAAATTTTTATGTTAAATTTTGAAGTGATGTAGAAGAAGATGAGGAGAATGGAGATAGTGAAGAAAAAGAAGAGGTATCGAGTGATTCTTCAAAATAGGAGTGTGATGAGATAGATATTTGTGGGTCAAACAAATCTAGGCCCAAACCAATTTAGCAAGCCCAAGCCAATTGGCATTACTAAGTTGGGCCTGGGGCAGCCCAAGGGTGAATATTACGCCACAGGCCCAGGTCATTTTGTCCGCCCAAACTGAAGTCCTCATAACCCAACTTAGGGGCATAATCATGCAAGGTCACAGAGCATTAAATAGAGAACAGACCCCTATTGAATGCGGAGGAGGTGCTGCACACAGCTGACAACGCTCACGTCCGGTCAATCAAGCTCTAGCAAAGCGATACAGTAGGAATTGTGTCCGATCAGCCGGCTCTAGCCAGCATAGACCTGAGCGGTAAATCATGAGCATGGGGTAGGCTCTATAGAGAGCGCCACATTATAAATACCAGAGGTAAGAGAGAGCAAGGTATGCTGATTCTTACTAAGTCATATACACTCGTAAATTCTATTCCATTCTCAGAGAAGCAAACTAATTTGACCTTCAGAGCATGATCAGCCCAAAAAAGGTCGACCCATTCTAACTCTTTTGTCTCTCTACAGCAGGCTGGAGACTCACCAATAGTGGTTCGAATGATCGGCCAGACCTTCCTAGAAATCCCACTCATAATATTAATGAGGATGGAAAGGAGGCAACAAAAAATTGAGAAGATAAAGTTGAGGAACCAAAGATGGGAATGAAATTTGACACATCAAATGAAGCTTATTTGCATTACTCAAGATATGCTAAACAAAATGGATTTGATGTGACTAGAAGATTGTCAAAAAAGGGCAAAGATGGAAACATCTCTCATCTAACTCTTCAATGCAATCATGGTGGAAAGACAAGGGTGAGAACAAGCAACCCGGTTAAACCACGGCCCCAAACAAAAATTGATTGTCCAACTTGTTGTATTGTTGCTTTTTTCCCTAATGGAAAATGGAGGTTAAACCAGGTTATCTTGTAGCACAATCACGAACAAAGCCCGAGAAAGTGCACGTTTCACAAGAACTATAGGGTACTTGATGAAAACATGAAAAGAAAGCTCGTACCGAATGATAAAGCTGGGATTAAAATGCACCAGAGTTATGCCTCACTTCAGATCCAACAGGTGGGACCTGGTAAACTTCCATATCTTGAGAATAATTGCTGGAATTATTTGAAAAAATATCAACATTTAAAACTTGAAGACATGAAAAGTTGGGCCTTTTACATCCCGTGCATAACTATAGTTGAGTTGGAGAATCAATTTCAGAGTGCTTATACAAATGCGAAGGTTAAAGAGTTTCGTGATGAATTTGTCAAGAAACTTAATTGTTCTTCGTATGAAAGAAAAGTAGGTGATGTTTGCTCCAACTATGAGGTACAAGAGTTTATTACATTTAGAGAAAAGAAAAAGAAAAAACGTGTGTCATTTACTGTCGATTTTAATATTGAAAGCAATGAAGCAAAATGTAATTGTCGATTGTTTGAGTTCAGAGGAATGGTGTGTAAACATCAACTGATGGTGTTCCATCAAAGGCGAATTGAAAGAGTACTTGAAAAGTATGTTTTGAGAAGATGGAGCAAAAATGTGAAAGGGTCCACACTAAAATCTAAATCAAATATGATAACTCGTCAACGTCAATTAAAGCACGTCGGCTTGACAACATGTGCAATCTAGCTAATGAGATTGCCAATTGGTGGAAGATAGTCAAGAGAAATATGATAAGGTGATGACACGGTAATGTGAGCTTAAAGGAGAGTTGGTTGAACCTTCAGTTTTTATTAGAAGTAATATGGTTTTCGATACTCTTAATAATTCTTTTTCAGTTGGAGATGGAGCTCTACCTTCCAAAGAAAGCACAAACATATTTGACCCGGTAGCTCTTCGTCGAAAAGGGAGACCACCAAGCAAAAGGAGGCAACATGTTCTTGAAAAAGTTGTTAAGAAGAAAAGAGAAACAAAAAAGAAGACATTGTCCAAGAAAAAAACCAAGATATAAGTTAATGTAATGTAACAATTTTTTGTATTGCTAATTTCATATGTCCTATTAATAATTTTATGTTTATGTTTCATGTTAAACTTTTTCTTTTTTCAAGAGGTTGGGACACAATAATTGTTTTTTTTAGGAGGTTGGGACACAAGAGAGTATTGTAAACGTTAATGTAATAACTTTTTTGTATTTTTAATTTAATGTTTCCTATTAAAATTTTTATGTGTCTGATGAATTGGCAACTATTTTTTATTGTTGGGAAAAGTTACCCAAGCTACATGAGGCAATTAACATGGCTAAACATGATGTCCCATAACATGCGACCAAATATGGCACAAGGAGGAAGCGTCCTCCCGACACAAGGCGGAAGCGTCCTCCCATTTTCTCCAAGTTTATGCCCACTACTAAAAAAGGCACTTTTTGCGTCGGGACCTTGCTGTCGCAAAAGCCCCAGGAGCCGTCGCAAAAGCCATTTTGCAATGGCAGTGCGATGGCAAACCAGCCGTCACAAAAAGTGGCGTCACAAAAGGTTTTTGCGACGGCTTGATTATTTGCGACGGCAAGTGAGCCGTCGCAAAAGGCCAACGCCTTAGGTAGCATTTTGCAACGGGTAAGACCGTCACGTATGCCGTCGCAAATACTAGCTTTTGCGACGGCAGAATTAGTATTTATGACGGGCGTAGCCATCACAAAAGTTAGTATTTGCGACAGCTAAAAGTATTTGCGACGGGATTTTTTAGCACAAATGCTAGTATTTGTGAATGGCGTAGCCGTCACAAAAGTTAGCATTTGCGACGGCTAAAAATATTTGCAACTGAAATTATTAGCACAAATACTAGTATTTGCGACGGCTAGAATATTATTTACGACGGGAGCAGCCGTCACAAAAGCTTATTTTTGTCACAGCTATTTGCAGTCACAAATAATATTCTAGCCATCAGAAATACCCTGTCTATTTTTAATTATATATTTTTTAAAATGAAATTCCTGTATATCCTGTATACCTGGCATAAATCAATAAAAATATCTCATTCACCTTATAATTGCATAAATCAGTAAAATATTCATCCACAAAAATATAATCTATAAAATGAAGTTCAAATAATATATATAATATAAATCCACATCATCCATACATTCAAAATGAATACATTACGAATCTGTTATCCATACAAACTAGTTTTTTTTAATCTAAAATACACAACCTATTGTCCAACATAAATACATCAAAAAATAACACAATCCATTCATTGACTTTCCACTTCATTAATCCCAAAAATAAATAACAGCCGCCTACTCCTTTAGAATAACCTGAGTGAAATAAAATAATAACAATACAATTAGTTAAACTGTTAATATATATAGGAATGTAATTAACGAAAAATTAAATGAAACAAAGTTGTAATTTACATCAATAGATTTCCATGCAACGTGTCACCCAACTGATTCACCCACAGTTGCAATCCCTTTGCGTGGTCTCTCTAAATGAGCATTAGGTTTTCTCACATTTTCAACAAAAATTTTGTAGAAATTTTGACCCACAAGTATACCATCCACTTCTAACAATGGGTCCATACTAATAAGAAGTCCCTCTGCAACCTCGAGTTTGGGTAGCCCAACACCAAGTAAACTTACTTCTACAAAATCCTACAACCATATATACAATGTTTTAATAAACAACTCAATATAAAACAATGATTAAAAATGAACTTTGTGCTCTAACTCGTAAACCAAGAGGCCCGTGTCCATTTCGTCAGTTTTCACACGTCACCTTTTGCCTAGACCGTGCTACGTACCAAGTTTGGGGCTGTTCGGAGGCCGTTTGGGGATTTTGAGCCGTTAATACCCGAAACTTAACACTTTATAGCTTAAGTTGTTCTAAAACGGAAAAAAATTCATAACTCCCAAACTGAGAGCCGCGTGACCATTCCATCGGTTCCCACACGTCACCCATGCCTAGACCGTACTACGTACCAAGTTTGGAGCTGTTCGGAGGCCGTTTGGGGATTTTGAGCCATTAATATCCGAAACTTAATATTTTATAGCTTAAGTTGTTCTAAAACGGAAAAAAATTGATAACTCCCAAACCGAGAGTCGCGTACCATTCTGTCAGTTCCCACACGTCACTTGTGCCTACACTGTGCTTAGTACCAAGTTTGGGGGTGTTCGGAGGCCGTTTAGGGATTTTGAACCGTTAATACCCGAAACTTAATATTTTATAGCTTAAGTTGTTCTAAAACGGAAAAAAATTCATCACTCCCAAACCGAGAGTCACGTGACCATTCCGTCAGTTTTCACACGTCACTCGTGCCTAGACCGTGCTACGTACAAAGTTTGGGACCATTCGAAGGCCGTTTGGGGATTTTGAGCCGTTAATACCCGAAACTTAACACTTTATAACTTAAGTTGTTCTAAAATGGAAAAAATTTGATAACTCCCAAACCGAGATTCGCGTGACCATTCCGTCAGTTCTTACATGTCACCCGTGCCTAGACCGTATTATGTACCAATTTTGGGGTTGTTCGGAGGCTGTTTGAGAATTTTGAGCTGTTAATACCCGAAACTTAAAATTTTATAGCTTAAGTTGTTCTAAAACAGAAAAAAATTCATAATTCTCAAACCGAGAGTCGCGTGACCATTCCGTTAGTTCCCATGCGTCACCCGTCCTAAATAGTACTACATACCAAGTTTGGGGCCATTCGAAGGCCGTTTAGAGATTTTGAGCCGTTAATACCCGAAACTTAACAGTTTATAGCTTAAGTTGTTCTAAAACGAAAAAAAATTCATAACTCCCAAACCGAGAGTTGCGTGACCATACCGTCAGTTCCTACACGTCAGTCGTGCCTAGACCATGCTACGTACCAAGTTTGGGGCCGTTCGAAGGCCGTTCGGGGATTTTCAGCTGTTAATACCTGAAATTTAACATTTTATAGCTTAAATTGTTCTGAAATGAACGGAAAAAAATGTATAACTCCCAAACTGAGAGTCGTGTGACCATTCTGTCAATTCCCACACGTCACTCATGCCTAGACAATGCTACGTACCAAATTTGGGGCCGTTCGGAGGCCGTTTGGAGACTTTGAGCCGTTAATACCCGAAACTTAAGACTTTATAACTTAAGTTGTTCTAAAACAGAAAAACATTCATAACTCCCAAACCGAGAGTCGCATGATCATTCCGTCAGTTTTCACATATCACCCGTGCCTAGACAATACTATATACCAAGTTTGGGACCGTTCGCAGGCCGTTTGGGGATTTTGAGCCGTTAATACCCGAAACTTAAGACTTTATAGCTTAAGTTGTTCTAAAACCGAAAAAAATTCATAACTCCCAAACCGAGAGTCGCGTGACCATTCTGTCAGTTCCTACATGTCACCCATACATAGACCGTACTACGTACCAAGTTTGGGGCTGTTCGGAGGCCGTTGGGGATTTTGAGCTGTTAATACCTGAAACTTAAAATTTTATAGCTTAAGTTGTTTTAAAACGGAAAAAAATTCATAATTCCCAAACCGAGAGTCGTGTGACCATTCCGTCAATTCCCACACGTCACCTGTGCCTAAACTATACTACGTACCAAGTTTGGGGCCGTTCGGAGGCCGTTTGGGGATTTTGAGCCTTTAATTCCCGAAACTTAATATTTTATAGCTTAAGTTGTTCTAAAATGAAATAAATTCATAACTCCTAAACCGAGAGTCGCGTGATCATTTCGTAAGTTCCCACATGTCACCCGTGCCTAGACCGTGTTACGTACCAAGTTTGGAGCCATTCGGAGGCCGTTTGGGAATTTTGAGCCGTTAATACCCAAAACTTAAGACTTTATAGCTTAAGTTGTTCTAAAATGGAAAAAAATTCATAACTCTCAAACCGAGAGTCGCGTGACCATTCCGTTAGTTCTTACACATCACCCGTACATAGACCGTACTACGTACCAAGTTTGGGGCCATTCGGAGGCCGTTTGGGGATTTTGAGCCGTTAATACCCGAAACTTAACATTTTATAGCTTAAGTTGTTCTAAAACGGAAAAAAATGCATAACTCCCAAATCGAGAGTCGCGTGACCATTTCGTAAGTTCCCACACATCACCCGTGCCTAGACCGTACTATGTAGCAAGTTTGGGGCCGTTCGGAGGCCGTTTGGGGATTTTGAGCCGTTAATATCCGAAACTTAACATTTTATAGCTTAAGTTGTTCTAAAACGGAAAAAAATTCATAACTCCCAAACCGAGAGTCGCGTAACCATTTCGTAAGTTCCCACACGTCACCCGTGCCTAGACCGTGCTACGTACCAAGTTTGGTGCTGTTTGGAAACCGTTTTGGGATTTGAAGCCATTAATTCCCGAAAGTTAATACTTTCTAACTTAAGTTGTTATAAAATGAAAAAATTTTGATAACTTCCCAACCGAGAGTCGTGTGACCATTCTGTCAGTTCCCACATGTTACCCGTGCCTAGACCGTGTGACATAAATTAACTTGTTCTACAACCAAAATAATTTGATACTCGCAAAATTTAATATCTAAAATATAAATATTAATGTACCTGCTCATTAGGTCGTGGAGAAGCTGGCGGTGGCGTAGAAGGTGATGAAAATCTAGAAGGTATGTTGTCATCGCCAACAAACTCTCGTATTGCTTGGTGGCCACTAGATGCATCGGGAATCTACAAATTCAAAATTAAACATATCATTATGAGATGAATTTGAATCACGTGACCGAGGCTTCTCATCAAGAGTTTTAAAGCTGTCACAACCTCTTCTTCAGTAAAGCCCTCTCCAAACATAAAATGAAACCATATGAACAAATTTTGAATAACGTATGGCATTCTACTAAAAGAAACACTTTACAAACCAGAAAATCACACAAAAAATTTATATATAATGACATGGTAGATTTGGGTCTTATCATTTCAAATTGAAAGAATTACCAGCTGATAGAATTTAAGGGGCTATTTGATATAACTAAAAATTAAGTGCTGAAAATATTTAGTATTGAATTTTGAGTGATAAAATATTTTTGTCCTCTAAGTTTCAACCCTCTTCATTATTAAAATTTATTTTGAGTGACTTTTTATATAAAATATTTTTATCTATCTTAACTTTTTAAATAAGAAAATTTGTTCATCTATTTAAAAGCTATGTTCTATTCATGAAAATAATTAACAACAGCAATTGGCACTCAACATATTATTGAACTCATGTCTCATTTAGTAACATATGTGGGTACTAACTAGTCATTTTCTGCTAGTCATGTGAGAGTAAATCTGCTAGTCATTTTTCCTAATTAGCTAGTTATTCTTTCATATTGTGTTTGTTCATTTTAAAGGCTTAATATTGCTAATGGTCATTAGAAGAGGGATTAACCTGCGTCTTCATTGCGTAAATAAGAGAAATACCATAAAATGAAACTACATTTCCATATCTAATAAGGCAACATAAAATACATAAACACCATACAAAATAAATTCATTTTACCTATCTACCTGAATGTGGAGTTCTGCCTCCTTGGGATGCCATGGCCTGAGATACGATCGTGCCAAGCAATTATGTGAGATCATCCATCAACCGTGTCTTGATGTGCTCGAGTACATGCTGAGCAATCTCTTCTAAACCAGGCAACTGTGTGGGCATCTGTGATGGTACTGTAGATTGAGAAGGTTCTGCACTCTGTTGGTGCACTATAGTTGGCAATATGCCTGTGCTGTAGGTCCGAGAATAACCATGTCCATCTTTACCAAACAAGTCTATGAAGATGCCATCTCGAGCCTCATCAGTACGCTGCTCCTCAGGCACCAACTCTAGTCGCTCATTAAACTCAACCTAAAAAGTATTGAATTAGTTAAATGATGCAATAATATTATAAATGAAAATTGAGATAATAAGCATGGTTGGACTTACAATAAATGCCGCCACCTCTGGGTCAGAACGATTACGAGTATTGATATGTACACTCATCCTATCAGTCCTATCACCATCATCTTGTAACTGAGAAATTTGAAACACGTACGTTAATTATTTTTCTAAATGTGGGATATTCTATGAAATTAAGTAATGTTATTTATAAGTATTTACCTTGTCCCGTATGTTGGCGAAGTGCTTTCTGCCAATCTGATGTGGTGGACCACGCTGTGCTCGATTACGAGAATTTCGATTTGATATCGCCTACACCATTACATTGAAATAAAAACTCGTATTAGCGAAAAGCATACTTGGTTCGCCAAACATAAATAAGATAGCAAAAAGTATACATTCCTCTTTTCGCTCCTCCAATACGCCACAAGCTCTCTCCACACATCTGGCATGATGTCTCGTGGTGGCTTAGTATCAAGAAGAGGGTCATCTTTGTATGGTGTGAAGTGCTTACTCTTCAACTTGTTCTTCTTATTTTTCTAATTAATTCTACATGCATTCATGCAAAATGGTCTGTATTCAGATGGACAATGGACCAAGTTTTTCTACAATATAACATTCAAATATATTAGCCAACATATATACTATTTATCTAAACTTTAAAATTAATTAAAGTATTTTACCTCAACGTCTTCCCATATGCGCTGCTTGACATCTTCAGGCACCACATCCGAGTCTAAGTATGTGAATGAGACCTTATCCCGCACTAGAACGCCGAGCTGGCTAGATAGTAGGGTCATATCATCTTTAACAGGACTGCTCATTTCATGAAACCGTATAACAATCTTCTTGCCCGGAACACCCCAACCCGGAATGCCTTTAGCAAGGCCTCGGCCCCCAGCACCTAAAAAACAACAAATATAATTTAATACATAAATTTACTTATTCAAATACATAAGATTAACCTGCATATATACCTGTAGAGTGTGTAGATGATGATGTCTGAGTAGATGTAGCAGCTGGTGGTGATGATAAAGGGGTACTAGCAGCCGATAGCGATGATGATGGCCTCTCAATCTCTCCTAATTGAGCACGCCGAGATGGCTCAGTAGTCTGTGATGGAGAGCCCTCATTACTGCCAGAAGTGGGTAACTAAATTGCGTCTAACATGGTACGAGGACGCTTGCCACCCCTCCTCGAAGAAGACATCTATCTGTAAAACAAATTATAACATACTATATGTGTGGCAAGGTGTAACAAAAAAAAAAAGTAAAATGAAATATACAACAAATTATATAAAAAAAAAAAAAAGTGAAATGAAATATACAACAAATTATGTTCACAACTATGTCACTGTCTCATTAATGAAAAGAGATTACAATAGAAACAAAAGAAATTATATGAAAAAGGGATTATTAATGACCAGGTACATCAACAATAGTCTCTCCTTCAGTTCCATCCTTAACCCAAACAACATCTTTCTCCTGATATGCCACTACATTTTCTTCCAGTTGTTGACTTATGTAGGGGTCTGCTTGAGACTCTGAATTCATATCGAACAAACCCCTCTGAGTCATCTTCACAACTACATGTCACTGTGGTTCCAAAGCATCTGAAGCATACCAAACATGCTCTGCTTGAGATGCCAAGATAAAAGGTTCATCAGTAAGTAGATCATTTGGGTACAACAAATGGTTAAAGTTGACCAATGTGAACTTGAATGTGTCTTCCTTCTTCCCGTGGTTGTTATCAATCCATTCACACTTAAACAAGACATATGTCTTGTTATTATTGTATCGGATTTCTATAATGTCGGTCAACTTTCCATAGTAGTAAGCATGCCCAATGTGAGGATTATTATCATTTCGACTACCATAACTTAGTGTCTCTACCTTCAAAGCTACACCACTATTTTGAGTAAGCCGATTGTCATCTGTGCCCTCCACTCGGAAATGAAAACCATTTACAACATAGGCGTTATGTCTCCAAGCTTTGCTATGAGAAGCATCTACCAATATATTGATTTCTTCAGAGAATGTGATATCAGGTGTCCTACTTAAAGTTTAGACCTGTTAAGAACATACATATGCAATCAAAAGGCATGCATGTCCTATAATTAGGAGGGGTTCAGTGTCATTTATATTTAAATACTTACATAATCTTTGAACCAAGTTTGGAAGGTTTCAAAATGCTCATACTGGATCTGACGGTCATCTGCACTAGGCATTTTTTCCTTAAGGAATTTAAGGTGCTTGCTGTGTAATTTGTGAGACATATCTTACGATCACTACATAATATTTAATAAGAATAAAAAATATATGAGTAAATACTATAACTTACTTTATGAACGGTTGAACTGATTTTGTGTTGAACAAGATATAGCGATGCATCTGGATCCGTTGCTTAAGATCAAGAATAACCTCTGAGCCCTCACCTTGTGCACCTTCGATGTTCCGCACCGGTCGGGTGGATTTGGTTTCAGCGTCATCGACATATTGTGCACAAAAATTCATGTACTCTTCCATCAAGTAACCTTTAGCTATTGAACCCTCAGGAAAAGCTCGGTTACGGACATATTCTTTTAAGGTAAGGAGATATCTCTCAATTGAGTACATCCATCGATATGACACTGGACCAGCTAACAATGCTTCATCAGCTAAATGTACAGGTAAGTGCTCCATTACATCAAAGAATGTTGGAGGAAATATTTTCTCAAGATGACAAAGGGTTACAGCAACACGGTCCTAAATATATTGAATGTTAGTTGCACGGTTGACTTTCAAACACAGTTGTCTGAAGAAGTTACTCAATTCAATCAAAGGTTAAATCACAGTTTTGGCAATGAGTTCCGTATAGCTAAAGGAATAAGTTGTTTCATCATAACATGATTGTCGTGACTCTTCAAACCTTAAATGGTTCTGTCTGTAAACGAACATGTCGGGATATATTACATGTATATCCATCAAGCACTCTAACATCCTTTAATACTTTCAATAACAAGTCTTTCTCAGTTTTGGACATCGTGAACTATGCAGGGGGTAAATAGACTTTATTGTTCCCTCTATCTTGTGGGTGTAATGATTTTCTAAGTGCCATTAACTATAGATCACGTCGAGCATTTGCGTTGTCCTTAGACTTCCCCACGACTCCCAGTATTGTCCACAATATATTGTCACAAACATTCTTCTTTATATGCATCACATCGAGATTGTGTCTGATTAGATTGTGCTTCCAATAAGGCAATTCAAAAAATATACTCTTCTTCTTCCAATTATGTGTTTTGGTCCCGAGCTTATCCTTTTCACCTACTACGTTGTGTCTTTCCTTAAGATCATCCCTCCTGTATTGAGTTAAAATACCTGCTGATTCTAATTGTTGCAATATTTATGAACCGGATAACATTTTAGGTTTCCCTTCCACTTCTCGAGCGCCATCAAAAGATACTCTATCCCTTCGAAATTTGTGACCATCAGGTAAGAACCGACGGTGTCCCATGTAGCAATACTTTTTCCTGTGCTTCAATCTCTTGGATTTAGTCTTTGTATTGCAACAAGGACAAGAAAATTCACCTTTCATACTCCATCTTGATAACATCGCGTATCCTGGAAAGTCACTAATTGTCCACAGTAAACATGCGTGCAATTGAAACATTTGCTTCGTTGATGCATCAAATGTTGGTACACCCTCATTCCACAATTCTTTCAACTCCTTAATTAGTGGCTGCAAATACACATCAATCTTGTCACCTGGGGATTTTAGGCCATCGATAAGCACAGAGAGAATAAAAAATGGTTGTTTCATGCACATCCAAGGTGGCAGATTGTAAGGAGTCAACACTACTGGCCAAGTGCTATGGACTATGTTCATTAACCTGAATGGGTTGAATCCATCTGATGCTAGCCCAAGCCTTGCATTACAACTATCAGTGGCAAAGTCTGGGTTTTGACAGTCGAAATGTTTCCACGCCTGCGAGTCAGTAAGATGCCTTAATCTCCCATCATTTACCCGTTCCTCTACATGCCATCTCATTGACTTGGACGTCTTAGATGACATAAACAATCTCTGTAACCTTGGCTTCAGAGGAAAATACCTTATCTGTTTTGCTGGCTTTTTTTTCTTATCTCGGGATATGGTAGTACCATCAAATTCTCTTTTCCATCTAGAACTATTGCATATGTCACATTTATCAAGATTGGCATCCTCATTTCTGAATAACATACAACTGTTAGGGCATGCATCCCAAGTCTCATAAGTGAACCCTAAATTGTCAGTTATCTTTTAAGCTTCATAGTATTTCGTTGGAAGATTCACACTCTCAGGGAAAGCCTTTCTCAACAAATCTAGCAACATATCTATGGACTTATCCATCTAATGATTAAGTATCTTCATATGCAGAAGTCGAACGATGAACGACAATTTCGTAAATTTCGTACACCCCGAATACAATTCAATCTGTGCAGCTTCCAAGAGTTTGAAATAATTTGTCGTTTCTACATTTGCCCCTGTCCAGCCCTCCTCAGTGTCAACAGTTGTATCTATATGTGGAATAGCCTCATGTACCATTCCAATCATATCATCTACAACCTCAATCCCAATGTTTGAATCCACTAACATATCAGTTGCTTGTTGAGGCTGCAAAGGATGCTGGGCTTCCCCATGACGTGTCCAATTTTTGTAATTCCTTTGCATTCCGTTATTGAGAAAATGGTCATACACAACCTCTTGTGAATTATGGTAACGATTGCAACAAGTTCTACAAGGACACCATATCACAGAACCTTCAACCTTATCTTTGTATGCAAATGCAAGGAATTGTTGAATCCCATTTAGGTATTCCCTGGATAACCTCTCACCAGAATCAATCCAACTCCTGTCCATAGTGCTGTACATGCCCATATTGACAAAGTTACTTATCCGCCACAATAAATGAAAAAACAAGTTATATGCCCATGCATCGTGAAACCTATCCATCCAATTTCTCTCTACAAGGTAGGTGGTCCTATCCCATTCAAGAATGCACAACCTTTATAGCATAAAGCAACTCAAACCGCTTCGTCTATCTCTCAGAAATTTCGGCAGCATCTCCTCACAGTTCTCCATGTACACGACGTAGACTAAGTATATTGTTATACACAGACATCCAGTATGCACACAGAGAACAACAGGATCTGCCGCACAAAATATCTCTAAAAGATGAACAATATCAAGCAATAAGCCACTAACTACCATATAGATTTATGCATTCCCAAATTGTCCGAAACTGGATAATTCAAGAACCGCCTCATCGTAGTCAATCCACCAACTCCGATGAGGATTTTTGAACGGGTCTAAGGTTATATATTTATAATTCAACAAACTCATGCATGGATAAGTTAATCAAAATATATATGCATGCATGTATGCAACAAACTATCATAAACAATATTAAGCACATTAAAAACATTTCTTCTACTCATCTAGTAGAAGAAATAATAAATTACACTTTCTTTTTTTTTAATCTTTGAAAGGTCAATGATAATATTAATTACCACGTGTTATAATTTAGGCTTTGGAATTAAAATTTATATCAATTGATTTAATAATTCATCGGCCATAGTCTATTGGCAGCAATAAATGTTGTCTATTGTGTTGGCCTAGTCCAAAAAAAACTTTACACGTGATAAGATATAGCTGCCCTCTTCTCTTGGGGGCAATGCATTCAAGTGTGAACTGCCTTGGATCACAATAACAATTTTGAAGCTATTTAATACTTTAGAAATAGCTTGATCAATTGTACGAAGGATCAAATTTATAAATTTATAGAATTCAAATTTCTCGTGACCACAATCCAAAGTTTATAATATGATAATTTAATTATGTCATCTGAAGCACCTATTTGAACCTATTTGATTATTGCCTCGTAAGATGTTACAAGACTTCCCTCTGCTAACAATACAAGTATAATGCTTGGATTATCTTAGACCAAAATGGATGTCAACACAGTTAACAATGCATTTGGTTTATCAAAACTATTAGGGAGGAAAAAAGCCAAAAAAGATAATAATACTTTCATTGAAAGCTATGTCAAACCTATTTATTTAAAGTAAAATTTACGCATGCCTATACTATTGTAACTTTTATTATTGCAAGCCATGTCTTGGGTATATTGACACCTATAGTTTTGCATAGTACCATGGGTTCTTCTCAAGATTTCAAAGAGAAAATTTAGTTTTTTTTTTTTACTGAAAAAGCCTTTTTTCGAAAAAAAATAAAGTCCACATACTGCCTTTGACGGTTTGCAGTGCCTAGATCTCAAAAAAATTCATGAAATCTAAAAAAAAATCACCTAAAAAGGACAAACGAAGCCAAAGTTATGGCCGTTTGAAGTTTTACACCCCTGTTTTATTTTTTTAATCATCTTACAGTTTGCTATTTGATGATAAAAGCAACATTGCAAACAGTTGATGCTTATATATGTATGTATATATATAATGTATGCATATATATACCAAATTTAGAGTTATTGTTCCTGTTTGTACATAAGATCAATCTGAACACAAGAAGTTAAACATCACTACATACCTAAGGCATAGCAGAATTTAGGAAAAATAAAAGGAAAAAAGAATGAAGGAATAAACGCCGGTGGCTGAAAGAAGTTAAACATCACTACATACCTAAGGCAGCGGTGGCTGAAGGCAGCAGCGGCGGTGGCTGAAGGCAGCGCTAGCGGTGGCGTCGGCGGAGGTTGAAGGCAGCGCTGGCTGTGGCGTTGACGGAGGCTGAAGGCGTAGCAGTGGCGCTGGTGCTGGTCTGGCGGAGGCTGAAGGCAGCGCTGGCAGTGGCGTCGGCGGAGGCTGAAGGCACAGCAATGGCACTGGTGCTGGTCTGGCAGAGGCTGAAGGAGCCTGTGGTGGGGGTTGAACACAGCGGTGGCGTTGGTGATGGCTGAAGGCAGTGGTGGTGGCCAGTGGTGGTGGCAGTGGTGATGGTTGGCGACTGTGACGGCAGTGGCTGAAGGCGGCAATGGCGGTGGCTGAAGATCCCCTTCTTCGAGAGAGAGACGGAGAATGCGGCCAGCCATAACTTCTAACCTCAACAAAGAGAAAGAAAAAGGGGGAATTTTAAGTTATTAGCGAAACGACGTCGTTTTGTAAGTTATTTGCGATGGCTTCGAGCCGTCACAAAAAGCTCGTCGCAAAAGGCACTTATTTGCGATAGAAACACTGCCGTCGCAAACACGCCATCACAAAAGCTACTTTTTGCGACAGTATTTGCGACGGCAGTGTTTCCGTTGCAAATACCACTTTTTGCCACAGCAAAATAGCCGTCGCAAATACTCCCGTCGCAAAAAGTCCGTTTTTTAGTAGTGGCCCAACCGAAACAAGCTTTAATCAATTTATAAACAATTTCCCAAGTTCACAAAACAGCGTGCCAAGTTTCCTAAATAGTCAAGTTTGGCGAGGACAACTAAACTAAATTGCTTAAATTTAAGACTTGATTGCTTGTTGGTTTTATAATGACCTTTCATGAGGTAGATGGGAAGAGATTTATGTTTGAAATTGTCCTTTGATGATACACATTCTACTTTTGTACATAAAATTGCGCCACTTTAGTTCTTGTTCACGATGAGTTATTCTTTTTGTTTAATGAAAATAGACATAGACTTGGTAGAATTTTGGCAGGTTCTAGAAAAATTTTGGCCGAGTCTCCCCTGTTTTTGGTCCTAATCCGACGTCTCGCGTCTCAATCAATACAATAAGAACAACAATAGGAACAACATCAGGCTATGCAGAAGCCCACACCGGGCATTTCTCATTCTAAATCACCATTCAGAAGCCACATTCATAGCCAAAATCCATTGCCAAGTTATCCATTCACAAAAAAATAAAAAACAAAACAAAACAAAACAAAATGATCAACACAAATAGGCTACATTCCAGTATTCAGCTTTACAATCGTAGGACAAATTGGCTTAGGAATTATATCTCCATTTTATTTGCTATCACAAAAACTCTTTGCTGCAACAGGAAACCAAATGCTGCTTCAATTAGCTGAATGTCTTGTGAAAATCCCAGCTCCTCTTCCTCCTGAAAAACCTACCACCGCAGGTCTTTTATTTCAGGGCTTTGATCTAATCCCTCAGACTTGTTCATGGTTTCTAAATCTTCTTTCCGTAATCTCACTGTTCTCGGAATCAATTGCCTATCATCTTCAAAGCTTATGGGGTCCAGCCAACTGAAAAACTTATGTCTCAGGATTTTGTTCCATGCAGAAATGAGCAATGAAAGAGAGAGACCCATTGATTTGCAAGCAGCAACAGACTTAAGAGTGTAATTTGAGGGTAATCAAACCTGTTCAACAACATTAAAGAATTAATTTTGGTAAAAGATTCCAAAAATTTCACAATGAAGAACAATTATTTGAGATGAAAGCTAAAGAAACAAAATTTATAGGAACTTTGTCGGTCTTGTTTGCAATAACAGTAACAAAATGATAAATGGGTTATCAAAATGCAAACATAAAAAAAGTATTTAGACCCAAAAAAAAAATTATTCACAATGCTTCTACAAACAAGAATAAGTTTCCTTCCAAAAGAAACCAACCCCTTTTTAATTAAGAGAAAAAGTGAATAATTAAATAAAAAATTAATATCCCATTCCCAGCAGAACAACTCAGCAGAAAGCTCATTCTAGACCCAGAACCAAACATTAGATAGAATCAGTCATCCAAACACCCAAAACAGTAGGAAGACCAAAGCAGCAATTGAGTGAACAAGTTCTCCGAAATCGTATGTTAAGCAATTGACGAATCATATGTTAAGCAATCTCTCCGAAATCAAAGCAATCGAGTGAATAAGTTCACAAATTCCCAATTTCAGTTCAGCCCTAACCATAATAGAGTGAAATCGGCACTGTTTCTAAGGCTATGGCTGATAGGCATCGAGAGAGAGACAGAGACAGAGACAGAGAGATAGAGAGAGTACGCTGGTGGTGGTGGAGGTCGCTGATTGTGAAGGTCGCTGGTGGTGGCGGAGGTCACCAGTGATGGTGATGTGATGGTGGTCGGAGGTTGTCTTGCTCGTCGACTCCTCTCTCTCTCTCTCTCTCTCTCTCTCTCTCTCTGTATTGTTGTGTTTGAGCAACAAATTTGAGTGTAATTTTTTTATTTTTTTATTTTTATTTGATCAGTAGGAGTGACCTAGCACTATTGCTCTCGTTATATGCTACCAGTTTTTATAAAGATTTCCAAATGCAGATACAATAGCATGCAGTGATGTGAAGCTAGGCCAAATCATTATCACGATTTAATGATGATGATGATCTGCGATCAAGCGTCGGTGGGTTGACCTGCTTCAAATCCATGAATTATTCAAAGTCCATCCACTTTGACCTTCACTCTTATCGTTATCATGCTTTAATGTTCCCGCCATTCCCCCAACGGTTCCAACCCGTCATATTTAACCATGCAAATTGCACACATTAATGGCTACACAGTGTATAATTTACCTAGAGGATGAGGCTTATATAAGGAGAGCTCTTTGAGTTGAAAAAGAGCAAGCCAAGTGAGCTGAGAAACTTTTAGGAATGGGTGTATCTCAAAAATGGGTTTGCGTGTTTCTTCTTCTCCTGAGCATTGTCTTCCATTTGAGTACAGTCACTCTTGGAGATGACAAGGTTGAGGAGGAGAGGTTTGGGGATGATGATTGTGGATTTCTGGGTCGAAGGGGCTGTGCAGGTGGTCGGGTTGGCGGTGGTAGGGGTGTTGGTGGTGGTGGACGTGCTGGAGGAGGTGTTGGGGGAGGAGCTGGAGGTGGTGTAGAAGGAGGAGGAGGGTTTGGGGGTGGTGGAGGCGGAGGTGTTGGGGGTGGTGCTGGTCATGGTGGGGGATTTGGAGCTGGTGGCGGTGTAGGTGGGGGTGCTGGGGGAGGTGTTGGTGGGGGGGGTGCTGGCATTGGTGGTGGTGGAGGTGGTGATGTTAGAGGTGGGTCTGGTCATGGGGGTGGGTTTGGAGCTTGAGGAGGTGTAGGTGGTGGTGCAGGAGGATGTGTGGGTGCAGGTGGTGGTGGCATCGGGGGTGGTTCGGGTCAGGGTGGAGGATTTGGAGCTGGAGGTAGGGTAGGTGATGGTGCTGGAGGAGGTGTTGGAGGTGGAGGAGGATTTGGAGGAGGTGGTGGCGGCGGTGCTGGAGGAGGATCAGGTCACGGAGGGTGGATTTGGAGCTGTTGGAGGCGTAGGATTTGGAGCTGGTGGAGGCGTAGGATTGGAGCTGGTGGAGGTGTTGGGGGTGGAGAAGGATTTGGAGGAGGTGGTGGATCCGGCCATGGTGGTGGGTTTGGTGCAGGCGGAGGTGTTGGTGGTGGTGCAGGCGGAGGCCTATGAGACCGAGCTGGTGGAGGTGCGGGTGGTGGTGGTGGTGTTGGAGGCTGCCGTGGAGTTGGGGGTGGTGGACGGTGAGGCTACTCGCGGTTCTCCAATTAGCCCTTCAAGCTAGTATTTGGACGAGTTTTTAGGTTTGTAGACTCAGCTTAAGTGTATCGAATAGATTGAACTGGTGAAAGAGGTTATGAGTTATTGTCAATATACTACTACAAATATATAGTTTTTCTCTAATAAAAGGTTATGTTTATATTTGTGAGATGTTAAATCTGCTTTCCCTCTATTCTTTGCCGAAATATATATACATATTATATGCTTTTCATAGTGTTATCCATTTTCCAGCCTAAATCATAAAGAGTCCTGTGGCCACAACTTAGGGAGGATGTTTAGTTAATGTAACAAAATACATATATTTACAACAACATATATATATTTCAAGAAAGAACCCAAATGCCAGATTTTCATCTTCTTGTTGGTATGACCTGTAAATTTAAAAGCAAAGTCCTGTGGTTCTTAAGCATAAATCAATGGCACCAACTGCCCCATCCCAACAGGGCGGAACTTCACCTATATATCAACTTCAAGTCATAGATCAGATTGGTAGCTACTTCTCCAATTCCCCTTCCTTACCTCCCACAAAGGCTGCAGATCAGATTGTTTCGGTGGCGATGTTGGCGGGTATAAATCCACCAATATCTCCAATGATTGTTAGGCCAATTTAGCCAATGAAAATAGAAGAATTAAAATTGATTTGATGTGGCTTTCAGGTGTATCCCAACTCCTGAAATGCAGTGTACAGCCTTTGGATAAAGTGGGAATATTGGGATTTAACCACGCGCAAAAGAAAGCACACTCACCCCATACGCATCAAAGTGAGATATGATAAATTTGTTTGATTCGGTAACACAATGAATCTCTCTACGTCCACTGGCGAGAGGACAAAAATTTCCACTATAGAATTGTACAATTCCTATTTCAGCCTCTATAAGCCAAGCCACATTCTCATCCCTAGAATGCCCACAAGTTTCTTATTTATATACAAATCTTAGAAGTTCTAAACCCAAAATAATTGTAAAAATCTTACATATATTCGATCCCCTAGTGGGCACCAATTTTCAAAACTCGGCCCCATATACACGACAACCTAAAAATTATGTCCTACAGGATAAAAGACCCACACCTAACATGTGAAATGTAACAACTGAGACAATATTTGGGTCAATAGTTCTATCTAGATGAGTATTCCATCCCAAGCAATGCTCCTCTGTGGTCCTCAGTTCGGCATATTTTAAATGTTATGAGTCCAGTGTTTTGTCCATTGCTTGGCATGTCATCTCTTAATTTTTGTATGTATCATCCAATCAAAGTGGCCGTGCTAATTTTTTGGGTATGATTTCAGTTCATCAAAATTCTCCCCACTGGAGATTGAAATGAAGTGAGAAGAGGTTGAAAACTATAAAATAAATAAATAAAAGAAAGGCACCTACGATATTGACATTAAAATTCTTTCATGTAGAACACACTTAGCCATTCACATCATTTAACTCTTTTCGGACTCACTCGATGAAGTAACTTGAAATGAAAGCTTCCAGACCTCATATCCCAGTACAGCCCTATCTCATCTCCGGCATTAACAAGCAAGCTTCTGGACAAATCCATCCATCCAAGAACATAAAAATCATCATTCCGATACCTAAACGGATTGTTTTCCTCAGTGACATCCCATACCACCACAGGTGCCTTGTTACAGCAAAACACATAGTTGGCCATGTCCAGAGTCCAGTGTCTGAAACTGTGTTCAAACGTTTCCTTATGCGACAGCACGAGCCTTCCTGTCACGATATCACTAGTTGTGACCCTCTTCCTGATCTGCCACGAGTTGGCAGTCTCCACTGCCGGTGGTGGTGGCGGCGGGTATAAATCTCTTATCTCCACCAAGACGCGGCCGACTTGGAAGGGTATGTTTCTTGCCTTTGCTGTATCGTCTTCTGCTTTGGTTGGAATGAGGTTGAAGAAGAAAGTCTTCTTCACGATGGCATTGTCTAGGAAAATTTAGGATGCAGTACTATGGGATTTTTAGCTAGGAACTGTTACTTGATACTGGAAAGGCTATGTAACGTTATAATATGCTTTTGTGTGGAAATTTAATTTCTTTCCAATATTATGTGCAGTAGGAATCAGATAATCTTTTAACTATCTAGTCAATCTCTTGCCTTGCTTCTGTGAACTGTTATCTTTTATTCTCCTTCTTCAACGTTTAATGCTTATCCAGGCTTTTGTAGTAAGTCACTAATAGATGTTAGTGAATAATGAAACTTACTGTGCTGTTATCCAGGCGTTTGTACTGTTATCTTTTATTCTCCTTCTTCAACGTTTAATGCTTATCCAGGCGTTTGTAATAATGAAACTTACTCCAAGTTTTCTTTTTCTTTTCTTTTTCTTTTTCTTTTTTTTTTTTTCCTTTTTTGGTTTGAAGTTCTTATTTATAAGTATATGTTGGAGGAATGGGAGGTAGAAATGAATAACTTCCACTTTTAGACAGCTCAAAATTTTAATTTATTAAATTGTTGTGCTTAATGTATAAAATATATTAACGCAATATACAAAATATTATTTTGTTCAAGCTACATGAAAGTCAATGGTAAAAGCTGAGCCCTAAGAAAAAGTGTAAACTAGGGCATCCTGGGTTCAAATACTAGTGTTACCATGGCCTTATCTAATACATTGGTCTTGGGGGTGGGTCGAGTATTGTTTGGATAATTGGATATATGGGGTTGGAAATTCTTGTTAGCGAAAAAAAGAAAAATAGTTTTTTAAAAATATTTTGAGTTTCAAGTAATTCTTTGAACAACTTAAAATTAGGTTACATAGCTATAATAAAAATTCAAATTTTCATGAAACCACTTGTTTGTCTTTTCTTTCTTTATTTATTTAACCTATCCATGCAAAAGTTTCAAGAAAGCTTTGAGTTTGTGATTAAGATTTCCAACACATTGTGAAATTATATAGTTCATTTTAACTAGTTCGAATCAAAATCCTTCCCCCTCATTCGGTTGGAATTGAAGTTTAATCAACTAGCTAAGCCCACTGTTTTAGATGGAACCCATCATATGATTAGTCCTGATCATCAACAGGTACAAGAAGATATCTCTAGCTTCAATTTCTTGGTTTTAAGGATGCATCATAGAAAAAACATATTTATGTATATATACACGTTTTAGCCACCATCAATGTTATCGCAAAAAGTATAAAAAAAATCGTTGCCAAAAATGAATCGTACCTAGGACGGCGTTAAAACTTTGCCGCAAAAACACCACTACAACATAAAATCGTCGGTAAAAGTGATGTCTTTAACGACGGCATCAAAATTCTTTGTAAAAACCTCCTAAACAGAGACGACCTAGCTCGTCCCTAAAATGACTAAATTTTGCTGTAAGTAGTCCATAATTGTCGCAAAAAACAAACATAGCAATGTGGAATCAAAGCGAAGCAAGTCCAAGTTTGTAGGGAGAGTTAGCCAAGAGCACATATTATTGAGTACTGTCTATGTAGATTCAAACACAACCCAACAGTTGAAATCAATGTTCGAAAACTGGATGCATGGTTTGTGAACTTACTTATATGGGGAATTTGAGTTGTACTTAGGCTCAGATCGAGGGGTCTAGGTTCCACTGTATCCTGAACTAAATCAAGAAGTACAAGGAAAAATACTTGAGGTTCGATTGTGCTCAGTCCAGGAAAGGCATGCATCTCATTTCCTGATTTATGTCCGGTAAAGCATTACTCTATTAGACCTATAGACATATATATACACATTTAGTAAAATATCTTTTGCATTTTAGGGGCCTCTCTGGGGTGTACCATACAAGCATATAATTGTAGCAGGCCATGCATGGCTAGAAATGACAAAATAACTCGATATCTCGGGTGTCCACCCTGCCCCGCCTCTATTAGTACAGATATAGAGTGATACTAATCGGAGCAGAGCGAATTAAAAAAAAAAGTGCAAAAACCTGTCCCAACCCAAACCAACCCCACTTATAAATATACATGTATATAATTTATTAAAATAAGATTATTGTAATTTTTTCTTTATTTTGTGATTTTATCGCTTGCTTTGTTCATAATATATTTGAAAAAATCACCAAAATAAAGGAAACAAGGCGAGACGGGACAAGACGGGTACAGGGAAAGAGATTACCATGGTGGCTAGATGGGGTAGAGATCACAGATCCAAACTCGCCATGTTGCCATCTCTACTACATTGTCCACCCCTAATTAAACTTTCACCTTCACTAGTTCTCTCTCAAAGTTAGTTAACAGTCGTCACAAAGATTTCCAAATGCAGATTTCCATTGCATGCACTGATGTGAAGGCTCATGATGGTCAATCTTCATATCCATTTTAAGATGATCCGGAATCAAGCGTCGGTAGGTTAACCAGCTTCAAATCTATGAATTATTCAAAGTCCACCCATTGACCCTCATTTTTATCAATGTCATGATTTAATGTTCCGGCCGCTCCCCCAACGGTTCCAACGCGTCACACAACCATGCAAATTGCACGCATTAATGCCTACGCAGTGGACTAGTGTATAATTTAGCTAGCGGGTGAGGCTTATATAAGGAGAGCCCTTTGAGTGGAAAAGACCAAGCCAAGTGTGCTTTGAAGCGTTTACCGATGGGTGTGTCTCAAAAACGGGTTTGTATGCTTCTTCTTCTCCTTAGCATTGTCTTCCATTTGAGTGCAGTCACTCTTGGAGATGACAAGGTTGAGAAGGAGAGGTTTGGGGAAGATGATTGTGGATTTCAGGGTCGAAGGGGCTGTGCAGGTGGTCGCGGTGGTAGGGGTAGAGGCGGTGGAGGAGGTTTTGGTGGCGGTGGAGGTGCTGGAGGAGGTGTTGGGGAAGGAGCTGGAGGTGGTGTAGGAGGAGGAGGAGGGTTTGGGGGTGGTGGAGGCGGAGGTGTTGGAGGTGGGTCGGGTCATGGTGGGGGATTTGGAGCTGGTGGCGGTGTCGGTGGGGGTGCTGGGGGCGGTGTTGTGGTGGGGGTGGTGGCTTTGGTGGTGGTGGAGGCGGTGGTGTTGGAGGTGGGTCTGGTCATGGGGGTGGGTTTGGAGCTGGGGGAGGTGTAGGTGGTGGTGCTGGAGGAGGTGTGGGTGCAGGCGGTGGTGGCGGAGGTGGAAGTGGAGGCGGTGGTGGCATCGGGGGTGGTTCGGGTCAGGGTGGAGGATTTGGGGCTGGAGGTGGGGTAGGTGGTGGTGCTGGAGGAGGTGTTGGAGGTGGAGGAGGATTTGGAGGAGGTGGTGGCGGCGGTGCCGGAGGAGGATCAGGTCACGGAGGTGGATTTGGAGCTGGTGGAGGTGTAGGAGGTGGAGCTGGAGGAGGTGTTGGAGCTGGAGGAGGATTTGGTGGAGGTGGTGGCGGCGGTGCCGGAGGAGGATCAGGTCACGGAGGTGGATTTGGAGCTGGTGGAGGCATAGGAGGTGGAGCTGGTGGAGGAGGATTTGGAGGAGGTGGTGGTGGTGGTGCAGGTGGTGGATCAGGCCATGGTGGTGGGTTTGGTGCAGGTGGAGGCGTTGGTGGTGGTGCAGGTGGAGGCCTATGAGGCAGAGCTGGTGGTGGTGCTGGAGGCCGCCGTGGAGGTGGGGGTGGTGGACGGCAGAGCTACTGGCGGTTCTCCAATTAGCCTTTCTCGTATTTGGAGGAGTTTTTAAATTTGTAAACTCAGCTAAGTGTATCCTATAAATTAAACTGTGAAAGAGATTATGAGTTATTGTCAATGTACTACTACATATATATTGTTATTCTCTAATAAAATGATACGTTATGTTTGTTAGTACTGATCTCGAGAGAGAGAGCTGTCATCTTAATTGCTCTGCTTTTCCTCTATCCTTTGTTCAACTATTACATTCCTTAGTATTATCTCATTTTCCAGCCTCAATCTAAAGACACTAGTTCTCACAATTCAAGGAGTACATATACTAAATTTAGAGAATTTTTATTATACAACATTAATATATATTTCAAGAAAGAACCCAAATGCTAGATTTTTCATCTTCTTGCTGGTACGACCTGTAATAGAATTTTAACTGTCAAAATTAATAGCGAAGTCTTGTGATTCTAAAAGCATAAATTAATGGGGTGAAGCGGAGAAGGAACTCATGACAGGTGCATCAATGGCACCCACTGCCCCTCCCAGCAGCAGCAGGGCAGAACTACCTATATTATATTTATATTTATATATATATATATATATTACTATATATATGTACTTCGAGTCATAGATTAGATTGGTAGCTACTTCTCCAATTCCCCTCCCACAAGACTGCAGATCGGCTTCAGTGGCACCGAAATCGCCAGCCTCCTTGTAATTTCTGTTCGTTACAATCCACGTATGTCCACCTGCCGGAAATTGTGTCATAGCTCTGTTTTATGCTGGGTCTTGTAAATTCACTTGCAGCCAATGGGCTTAGAGATTGCTATGTTTAGTCTATGCTCATTTAGCTTTATCTAGTGGGATTAACACTTTATATTGCCATGCATACTCGTGGACAGAAGCGGAGGGTGGCCGGGTGGGGCCACAACCTTCAAAGTTAGAAAAATTAAATATTTGAAATACAGTGTATTGGCTCTGTAAAGTTTTTATATTTCATTTCATCCTTATAGATTTTTAGATATTTAAAATACTATATAATATATGATCCTTTAAAATTTTAAAAACTTTCTTTAACCCTCCGTTCAACTGAAAAAAAAAAAAAAATCTTAGGCCCTCAACTTAAATCGTCTGCCACTGCTCATTGAAAACAATCAAACTATTCAACTAGTGGTTTCAAAATCAGCTGTGGCAATATCAACCAAGTCCCTATTTCAATAGCAAATAGAGGACAGTAGTCACCTGACCGCAGCTCAAATTACAATTTTTGGGGCAATATTTTCTTGTCTTCAGGTCCACTAAGAAAATATTATATCTGGATTTGAGAGCTTCTTGGGTAACATTGAACTTCATTAATTTTATAAATTCACCATTATTTCCAATGAATTTTAGGCCAATTTAACCAATGAAAATAGAAGAATTAAAATTGATTTGATGTGCTTTCAGGTGTATCCCAACTACTGGAATGCAGTATAATGTACCTTTGGACAATGTGGGAATGTTGAGATTTAACCACGCTCAAACGAAGTCACAATCACCACATACACATCAAAAAGAAACACAGTGAATTTATTTAGTTCAGTAAAACAACGAACCTCTCTACCTCCACGGTCGAGAGAACAAAAATTTCACTATGGGATAGTACAATGCTTACTCCATTCTCTTTATAAGCCAAGCTACATTCTCATCATTAGAATTTTCACGAGTTCTCCGTTTATAAGCAAGCCCGAAAGATCCTAATCCTTAAATAATTATAAAAATCTTACACATATTAGATCCCCTGGTTGCACCAGTTTTCACAACCCGACTCAAATACACAACAACCCAATAATTATATAAGCCCTACGGTATACAAGACACACACCCAACATGTGAAATGTAAGATCTGAGAAGTGGCCTCAACAGTATTTAGGTCAACAGTTCTATCCAGATGAGTATCCCATCCCAAGCAATGCTCTTGTCTGTGTTTTGTGCATTGGTTAGTATCATGTTTCGCTTCTTTGTGTCCCATAATCACTTAAAATGTGCCAAATTTGTACTCAAAAGTTGTCTAAATTTTGTCCAAGCATTACCCAAAGAATGCCCAAACAAAGTCCAACACAATCCCTTGATGCCTCAAGGATGGCCCAATAATGCAACTAGGTGGGAGGCCAATTAATCTCACTTTGATTTATACCAACAGCAAAGGTGAGGGACAAAATAATCTTACCAGCAGCCAGCCATACGTGCACGCGCGCACCCAATGTCATGAGTTGCACTTCAAAGCTGGGCTCATACCCTCATTTTCCAATCTCCGGCTAATCCAAACTTGTTTGTACATATTGTATAGAATCTAGGAATGTGAGTTTGGTATCAGATGCACGCGTAAATTTTTCCTTGTCAAGGTGTGCGATATCTAAGTTGGTCATGTCTTAGCCCTATCTAGGAGAGGTATTGTAATTTTTTTAAAAGGCTAAAAAATTAATTTAGGGTCATATATAGATGTATGTTAAAGGGTTTTGTCAAATTACTTATAAATATTTTTGTAAAACCATTATGACTTCTCGAGAGAGTGTCACGTTTCTTTGTATCAATTTCAAAATTGCTTAAAAAGAATATATAAGGAGGAGAGTATGCTCCTTACCTTTCTCCTATCCCACTACTTCTTGTATGATTTTGAGGCAAGTCTTGTACATAAAGTGAGCTATGTAATAATACTTTATCAATAAAATATGTTTTATTACTTCCACCCATTCTCTAAGGAGGTTGTTTGACGATTGACCTATAATGTTCGATTCTAACTTTCAAATAAGATGATTCAAATTTAACTGATTTGTCAGACGAATTTGACAAGCGCCGCACGAGTCTTATTTGTGACTATTAAGCTCACAAAATATGGTCCATACAGTTGGCATGTCATAATTTTCTCTCTATGATTCAATTAATTAAAATTCTCCTCCTGTTTTTTTTTTTCATTACTAAAATTCTCCTCACTTGACGTTGAAAAGAAGTGAGAAGGGGTTAAAAATCATAAAATAAAAGTAATAATAAAAAAGGCACCAACCCTATTGACATTAAAATTCTGTCATGTATAATACACTTTGTCAATCACATCAATTAACTCTTTTAGGACTTACTCGGTGAAGTAACTGGAAATGAAAGCTTCCAGACCTCGTGTCCCAGTACAGCCCCATCTCATCTCCGGCATTAACAAGCAGGCTTCTGGCCAAATCCATCCATCCAAGAACATAAAACTCATCAGTTCGACCCTCTGTCAAAAAATATATTGTCATTTCGATACCTTAATGGATTGTTTTCCTCGGTCACATCCCAAACCACCACAGGTGCCTTGTTTCCACACAATACGTAGTTGGCCACGTCCAAAGTCCAGTGCCTAAAAATGTGTTCAAAGGTTTTGTCATGCGACAACACGAGCCTTCCGATCACGACATCACTGGTTGTGACCCTCTTTCTAATCTGCCACGGGTTGGCGGTGTCTGCCTCCGGTGGTGGTGGCGGGTACAAATCTCTTATCTCCACCAAGACGCGGCTGACTTGGAGGGGTACGTTTCTTGCCTTTGTTGTATCTTCTTCGGCTTTGGTTGGAATGAGGTTGAAGAAGAAAGTCTAGTTCATGATGGCATTGGTCTAGGAAAATTTTAGGGTGGAGGACTCTGGGATTTATAGGGACTGTTACTTGATATTGGGAGGTTTTTGTAACGTTATGAAGCTTTGTTATGATGCTTTCGTGTGGAAATTTTAATTTCTTTCCAATATTTATGGTAGGAATCAGATAATCTTTTAACCATGTTTGTAATCTCTTCCCTGGCTTCTGTGAACGGTTATCTTGGACTCTTCTCATTCAATGTTTAATGCAGGCTTATTAAGTATCTGTAATTATGATATCCAGGCGTTTACGGTAAGTCACTTATAGATATTAGTGAATATTTACTTCGAGTAATAATGCAAACTTACTTTCTTTTAGTCTTGGTCTGTTTTTTTGCTTTTCTTGTTTTGTCTTATTTATAATTTTGTACTGTGGAGGAATGGGAGGTTAAAATGAATAACATCCACATTTAGACAGCTCAAAGTTTTAATTTAATCAATATTCTAAAATATTTTAACACTTGAATTGAGTTTAACCCGCACGATAGCCTAATGTTACTAGGGTTATAAATAAGCCGACTTGAATAGTATGTTGTCCAAGCTTAGTTTGATAAGTTTAATAAGTTTTAAAATGTGTTTGAGCTTGACTTGTTTAACTTTCATGCTGATTTTAATTGAGCCCTAATGAAATAGAGTTTGAATAACTCGATTAGTTTAGCACAACGAGCCAAGCTCAGAAAAATTTTATTCTTACAATGCGTTCAAAGTTTAACTTGTTTACATTACGAGTTAATTTTAAACGAATTTTTAACAAGTTAAATACAAATAGTTTGATTCCTTTTACAGACCTAGCATTACATGGCAAACACACCTAATACACTGGTCTTTTGAGCTCATGTGTCGCATATGTTGTGTAGGGCACAGGATGTGCGACGTTGGGAGTTCCTCGTCAATTAAAAGGAAAAACTTTAGTTTTTAAATCTTTTTGAGTTTCAACTAGTTCTTTGAAACATCAAATTATGTTACGTTGATATATTAAAAATTCGAAGCCTTACTTGAAACTAGTTTTTCCTTTTTTTTCTATTTAACCTGTCCAAGAAAAATTATCAAGTAAAGCTTCCAGGTTGAGATTGAAATTTCTAAACATTTTTTTTCTCCGGTTATTTTGTTCAAAGTCAAGTTAATTTATAACTACCTAAACCCCACTATTTTAGATGGGATCATCACAAAAAGAGCCTCTCCATTCTATAGTTAAAATGGAGATGAACAATTCATTAACTGAAAAGTTGACACATCATGTGAAATAAAAATAAAACGATGAGATCACAAGTTAACTTGACTAGGAGTTTGTTGTTGCATTTATGAAAATAAATTGTAGTGTAAAAGGATGTACTTTTGATAAAATATCTGATATGTTCTCTGGTTAATTGATTAATAAGATTTTCATTCCAATCATGAAGCAGAGATAATCCAAGTCCAAACCAATTATGTAATTATCATTGACAAATATTAGAAGATATCATTGTTAGTAGGATTAGTATTGTCTATTTGGATTCGAACACAAACAACCCAACCCAACCTAACCCAAGTTACCTAACACAACCCAAAAATTAACGGCCTGTTTGGAACTTACGTGATTGCACTCTAACAGTATAATTATAATACTTTAATTTGTGTTTTGTTAGCCTTAATTTAAGAGTTTATATGCCTCTATAGTTAGATTTTAGTATTAACTAAGTTTATTTTGCTTTGTATAGGTTTTGAGCTTAAATCAAATGATTTCAGGTGCAATTCGGTTGAAGTGAGAATGAGTTTCAAAAAGATGTTGTCAGAGTACAAGCTGGAAGTTGTGGTACAAGTAAAATATTGAAAAGTCATATCTCTCAAACTAGAAGGGCTATTAGGATCCATAATATATGAATTTTATATAACTTTTCGAGATCTATGCAATTGTTTGAACTCTTAGCGAACTTTTGAGGCTAATTTTTTGCGTTTGAATCAGGTTCGCAAGGCATTAATTAGGCGTTCAAACGCCTAGCTAACGTTTTGTGCAACTTTGTTATTTTCAGCCTATTTAAGGCCCTTTTTTGTCAAAATTTGGGGATGTGAGCTTATTTTACATATTTTTACAATTTTTATAAAGTTGTATGAGTAGTTTTAGAGAAAGAAACTCTAAATTTCATTGTAATTCTTCATTTTCATTGTTATAGGAGTAGTTTTAATATACTTTGCATTTCAATTCTTCAAATACTTTGCAATGGTGATGATTAGTTAAACTCTCTCTTGGGTTCAATTGAAAATATCACTCAGAATCTTCAAGCCTTCAATGGAGGTAATTAGATGATCAAAGCTTAAATTCTAATTTCTTTAATTCTTAACAATTAAGTCTTAAATCCTTAAGAAAACCTTGGTTCTTGACTAAATTTGGTAACTTCAATACACAATCCTAGAATTGGTATTGGGTTTGCACAAATTAATGGTCTGAATCTATGGATCTTCAATAGAAAATCAATTGTAAGGCCAATTGATAGTGAATTCCTAAATTCTATAGTCAAAACCTTTCAAATCAAAGATCCATGGAGAGATCTTGATTTAAGTTATAAAACCTCATTGATTACTTGTAGAAATTGGGTGATTAGACCAATTGAATCCAAGACCTTCCCTCAATTGTTTACAAACTAGTTTTAATTGCTTTCAATAGTAGATTAATACCACAAAACTCTTCATCAAACACATTTTTTGTCCCTTTTACTTAAATTCAATTTACATATTTGTTGTTCAATTCAAGTTAAATTAGTGTTCTCTAAGTTTTGGTAGCCTATATTGGGCTTTGTACTTGAGAAAATCGACTCTAGTAATCACCGGGTATATACTTCAATCACAACACTCATTCTCTTGCTGCAGCTTAGCATACAACATCTTAAAAAGCGATTCAAGTTTTGGTGTCATTGCCAGGGACCAAATACACAAAGCGAGTACTAACGAACTTTGGGTTGAAGAGTGATTGGTGGACTGGATCTCCATCACATCTACTACCACGGAGTGATCTTTAGGTAAAATCATGGATAACTTCGTTTCACTTTTTTATGAATAGCATGTTAGATTTTGTTTCTTGATTTTTCACTTTATTTTATGATTGTTTGCTTAATTAGTGTAGATATTTGAAATTGCACTTATACTTCTATTGGTGGGTTTTTAGTGGTGGTTAGGACTTTTGTACTATATTTTTATTAGTGGTATTATCTTTGCATAAAGAGATTGGGGGTTTGGTTAGATTAAAATTGAAATTGAAATTGCTTGAATTGGTAGAAATTTATATGTGGAGACTGGAGGGTTTTGGAAGGAAGTTAGTGGTTGTAAATTGTGAATTGACTTGTTGAGGCACGGATTGTCAATTTGTTTGTATATTGCATAATATTTTGTATTCATAACTCAGCCTGTAGGAATTCTAGAGCGAACCCCAATAGCCATTCCACTATGCTTGGTAGCTTATTTTCTCACACATCATCTCTACACATTGACATAGGCACAATGTAATACCCTTCTCCATGGGTTGAGAATGATGGTAATGGGAGCGTCCATGATTATGGTGGTGCGGAAGCACCTCCTCACTGATCTTTTAGAGACTACATTCGAGCTCATGAGAGTAGAATGCAAGCACCATCTTCTCAATCTCTTAGATACTGCATTCGAGCTAATGGCCATTGGGATCCTTTACCAACTTACAATCTAGGGTGGTGTAATCAACTCAACCTTGTTATGGGACATGACGGAACTTTTTTCACCTCAATCTTACCAAGACCCACTTGAACACTATCAAGCACCACCACCGATTTACCACTACCAAGAGACTATTTTATATCAATCTCCACCCAATAAGTCTCTTAGGGACGACCCCCAATTATCATCTCTAGAACGGCAAGGTGTAGCTTTACTTGAGTTAAAAGGTTAACTAACCTTATTATTAGAAGCCTTGAATGTCTAAGAGACAACCACCGACCAAGAGAACTTAAGTAAAATTTATCATGATCTTAACCCTGACCAAGAGAAAGTCTATCCCATTGAGCAAGTCCATCCCATCACTAACATTAGAAATGAGTGCATCATAGATGAAACCATCATTTTCCAAGAGTGTGAGCCTAGGGAAGAAGCTCTTAAAGTGAGTAAAAAAATTATTGAAGATGATGATAGGGATGAGTAACCCGAGAGTCAGGAATCCGAGAAAGAAGAGCCCAAATCTGAGGAATCCAAACAAAAGGAGAGTGAGGAGGAGAAATGAGAGAAAATAGAGAATTCAAGGATAATGACTTATTTATTATGGGTGCACTTCCTACTTTGAATGCACTTACTCAAATTCCTATCATATTGGATCACCAATTCTTAGCTACCTCCAAAGATTAGATTAATTATAAGAATGGTGTGCTGAAACTTCCTTTTGGCAACATGATAGTGGATTTGAACATTTTTTACATCGATAAACAAATAGGGAACAAAAAAGGGGTTCATGACATGAGCTTATTTGGCACCTTTTTGCATGATCAATTTGTTGGCCCAAGATGGCAACCTAAGAGGGGGGGTGAATTGGGTTTTATAAAATTTATATCAAGTAATACAACTAAAAATAATTTAAGTACTTCAACAATAGTTAATCAAAGTAAATATCAGGCAAGTAAAGTATATATTAAAGTATATATCTATGCAAGCATGTATAATGAGCAAATAAGCAAAACAGAGCAAGAACATAAGAGCACCAGGTTTATAGAAGTTCGGCCAACCTTGCCTACTACTTGAAAGCTACCGAGTCAGATGGTGCTCAACCGCGAGTGCACGGGTCGCGACGCAATATAGAATCTTGAAAGTACAAGTATCGTCCATCAAGGAGCAGTGCAAAGGTATTCACAAGAAAACTCTCACACTAAACCCAATCCTAACTTCACTCAACTAATGCTTCTAAAAAGAGAAAAGTAAAATCTTGTGTTTGGTTTTTTCGAATGAACTAGATTATATATAACTAATAAGAGTAGATGAGATTGATTAAAACTTTATAAAGAAAAAGACTCGGGATCAATTGATCTGATTAATCGAGTTTCTTGGAATCCCAATGAAGGTTTTATATATAACTCAAATCCTTCGATTACGTCATGAATCTCGGATTCGGAAGATTTAACTTTGTAACCAATACTTCCCTCAATCTTCGACTTCTAGAATAATTCAGATGATTATAATCAAGGACGCGCATCATCAATTCATGCAACACTTATACAGAACCCAACTCATGCATAAACGTTACAAGGCAACGTATATACTGAGTGTGATATTCACACATAAGGGTTACCGAACATAATAGGACGCCCACATTTTCGAAAGCATCTAGAATGAAGAAGAAGAAGGAGAAGAAGAAAAATTAAAAAGATGTAGCAACGAATTTGCCCTTACCTTCATTGGTCATCCTTGACCCTCGATTAATCTTCACAATCAATCCCGAGTTGAGAGATTTAGCCGCTCATGGCCATGGATAAACAAGATATTGTATTAAAAACGTTATAGAATGTAAAAACTATGAACAAACTATGAATCTTGAAGTAAGTGCAGTAAATAAGGATTCTTGATCACAATCTTGAATTTAAAACAATTAAACTTGAATTTATTGAAACTAAATACAAGAATAATGATAAACTTAATTACTCCTATGAAACTAGACTAAAAAGTGATGAAAACCCTAGAAAAAACGTCCCCCCTCTCCAGAAAATTGAAGAGATATATATATACATCGCAGCAGAGTCCTAGTAGAAATAGGAGATTTCAGCCAAAAATCCTTCTTAACGTTCGAACCCTCTTCAGGGCGTTCGAACGCTCAGCAACATAAATCACATTTTTTCTTCCTATGGTTCGAATGCCCAACTCCCCTTATAATTAGGGTTCGAACCCTAAGGCCTGAACATGCCCATTTAACTTGACCAGCTTCTGATGGTTCGAACCCCATATGGGGCGTTCGAACCTTAAGACAAAAAATCCATTTCTTCGCTTTTGTTCTAGCCATAGTTCGAACTCTCTGTTTCTTCTTGTTTTCATAGTTCGAACTCTTAGTGTATTTTTCCTCAATTCTTAGCTATCTTCCCTTTATTTCTTTGTAGCTCCGTTCAAGGCTCTTGGAGTCCATTTCTTGAAATGCTCGTTAGACGTAAACTTGCATAACTTTGCAAGATCTTTCCAATGACGTATCCTTCACTCCATTCCGAGCTACAGATCAAAACTTGCACGTTTCCCAAAACAAATTCCAGCAATTATCCTCGGCATGCGTGCCTGCACTCTGGATCGCTTTTATGGCTCCAAATCCTCTTCTTTGGTAACATTTACCTGCAATAAACTCAAAAAATGATTATCAGTACAATATACACTAATGAGGGCATAATTAACCTAATTTAGAGCTAACTTAGGTTAGTTTAGTTGCATTGAACTGCACTTATGCAGCTCAGTCACCTACATCCTCTCTTTTTCGATTTTTTTGAAGGTATTCCACTATGTAAAGTCCCTTACACAGCTGCTAGTTTTGCTACAAGTGTCCAGCTCACTCTTACAAGAGCTCTTCCCCAAGCTCTTACAACCCAAGAGATTTTGTCCAAGCTTCTCTCAAACTTACAAGTGATTTTGTCCAAGCTTCACTCAAATTTACAAGTGTTTTTACTAAAGAACACTCAAACTCACATGTTTACAAACCCACCCAAGTGAAATGAATAAAGGTTTTACAAATGATAACTCTCCTAAAGAGTGGATGAACAAGAATAGCTCAATAGATAACCTTAATTACTTAGCAAAAATTGTAGCAGTGAGGGCACAACAGATTTTTAGCTTTTTGCTCTTGATATAGCAGATATAATCACTCTTCCCTTGTGTTTAGAAGCTGTAGGAATCTTGTATTTATAGCCATGGATTGATTCTAGCCGTTGATAGTGGATGGGAGACCATTTGATACGAAAACGGCGGAGTATAACGTTCAAAAATATAGCCGTTGCTGTAAATGAGTCGACTATTTTGCTGCAGGGGTTGACTCTTTTTATATTTCAGCAGATTTTTCAAGGCTCTACCCAAATGAGTCGACTCTTTTGTGTTAGGGGTCGACTCTTTTTGTTTGAAACTGTAAAATCAACTCTCTGTTTGAATGAGTCGACTCTTTTGGAGTGAGGGATCGACTCTTTTGATCTCCATCAAAATTTTTAACCTCTGTTTGAATGAGTCGACTCTTTTTAGCAAAATCCTTAACTTTTGCAATATTTCTTCAATCTCATGCAATATCTTCAAGCTCTTTAAGGATCATCCAACTAAACAATTTAAGGCTTGAAAACACTTCTTCAAAGCTTGATAACTTCAGGAACATCTTCAATCCTTCAATATGAAATCAACTCTATTTTGATTACTTGTAGAACTCTTCAATCATCATTACTTCATCCATTGATTCAAGTTTTCTTCAAGATCTTCAAGAGGACTTCCAAGACTTGAGCTCTTTTCTTTTTAACTGTTCTTTGAGAAATCTTCAACAGATAGGGCTTCTTTTTTTTATTCAAAGTTTTGATCATTTTCAATCTTCTTCCTTGACATCCATCATCTTGAAATTTCTTCATTCTTTATAAGATCACTACTAATGAATATATCATTCCTTCATGCTTATCAATCTTCAATCCAAGATTTTCATCATCTTGAAATTCCTTCATTTCCTTATAAGACTAGTTTTGCTGAATATGTTTTCTCATCATGCTTATCAACCTTCATTCTAATATTTGCATCACAAGTTCTCCATTGTGATAAGCTTCAAGTCAAGATAGAAATCTAATAATTAATCTGCACACTTAAGTAGAATTATTAGATCATTAAACTAAGTTTTGTTATCATCAAAATCAAGGTATTAAGTCAACATAATTTACTTTCTCTGCCTTCTATGATCCTTTTGACCCTAATGTGTTTCAATGTTATATCCTTGAGCTCAACAACAATGTTGTAATTACCTATTATTATGCTTACTTGAACTCTTTACAAGTTCCAATAGTGGATGTGTGGAATGATCGAAAATTTTCACCTAGTGATATTTTCATGCCCACTCCTAATCAGGCATAATTAACGACATCTTAGAGTGAGTATGGTCGCACAGTTTCCTACCTACAATCGATACCTCATAACAATCTTAAAGATAAGAATCTTGTAAGAATTAAACAACATCATTATTTATAAAACCATCTCACAATCACCATACATACATAAGAGAGCTATCAGAACAAACTCTCAAATCATTTACACGGTGAAAATGACAACAAACTCCAAGACATCCTCACTCAAATGTACACATATACAAAACTACAACTCAATTAGTAGAGCTCTCCAAAGCTCTCCGACTCAACACCAATAGTAGTGGACAAGACCTCATCATCTATTCCTACAAAACAACATGTGTGGGTGTGAACTATTGTCAACATACTCACTAAGATAATCAGACTCATAAGGAAAGAATGCTAGATAAACACTGAATCAACCATCAATAGATAATCCACATTTCAATAATAATTAATCATACACTTGCTACCAATATCAATTAGAAATACCTCACGAAATGAAATGTCTCTTATAATGCAATATTTGATGTCACCATATATGCTCACTACTTTGATAACAATGCCGAGAATGATAAGGCAAGTAATCTAAGAATGTCCCACATCAACATTCTAAGAACGTCTCACATTAACATCCTTTAGGTTAGTCCCACATCGACATAACCATAAGTTAGTCCCACATCGATATAATCTACCGTCCAATGCAAGATACGCACACAAGCTATATTGTATGCAATGCCACCTCATAATCCAACATCATCACTAACATTCACAACAAGACATTTAATTTAATACGAGTAAGAATATCTTAAATCCCCATCTTAACTTATTGTACCAAGAGAAATCACTCTTTTGGTGGAATTAGAGTGTCTTTAACCACTTCTGAACCTAACACACATATCACCACATCAAACTTGTGAGATTACAACGTTATATACAATAAATCATGTATATACAAAGCTTATAGCTCACCAACACCAAGAAATAATAGAACAAATGACATATTAGAATTCAATGAGAATGTGTTCGTACATGTGATAAGGTGTTAACCTCTTAAACATAATTGTAATCTTCAGCCAACCACAACATGTTGACTTATGGAGTACAAATGCAAAACACAAAGAAGAAACAAAAGCCAAAAGTCCCTGGATTGTGCCAGTGCGCCCTAGAGATGCACCCTAGCGTGCCTAGCCAATGGTTGGGGTCACGCCAGTGTGCCCTCTTAGCGTGCCCTGACTCCTCCTACCCAATGGCTTGCACCACTAATCACCCTACTAGCGCTCTCCCCCAAAGGACTGCACCAGTAGGCACCCTTACTGCGCCCCAAATCCCTTTCTCCCCAAGTCCGAAAATGAAATTCTCATATGAAATCTTAGGCATCTCTAGATCACCCCAAACCATTCCCCAAGTCTTCTAAAGCCTAGAATGGTATTCTAAAGCCTTAAGCAAGACTTCCAAACATCAACACATGCAAAATATAAAGAATCCTAAGTCTCCAACTTGAATTCCAATCTCTTGGATTCAAGTCGCACCATTCTAAGACATGAGAAGTCTTTTACATACAACAATCAATAAAAAAGCATGCAAACAAACATAAACTTGAGATTTCTCACCTCAAACAATGGATGCACAACTTCCCCCTTCAATTTCCTTTTCTTCTCTTCTTTTCTCTCCTTTTCTTTTTCTCTCCATTTCTTTCTTGTCAAACACAACTCTCTACGCTAGCATCTCTCTCCTATCTCTTCCCTTGACTTGATGCAACCTATAGATACAACTTTGTATCTATCACACACATGTCACACACATACATAAGTCTGCAACTAATCACACACCTTACAAGCATACACTTAGGTGGTTTAAGATTGAACCTCCCACCTATCATCTCATTGCTTCACCACTCTCCTCACTAACTCTCGTCATTAGCATAATTAAATATGTTTAGGCTAATTAATCATCATTACCCATAAGCTAAGCATGGAGATTAATTAGGCTAATTAATCAAGGATTAAGTTAATTAATCATGCTTAAAAAATAATTTAATCATCACATGACATACTTCCATTAAAACATGGTAATTAAGCTCCTTGATTAAGAAAAATCATACACCATAAGTATGCTATTAAACTAAATGTGATACTAAGCAAGATATAATTTTACAGGTATAAGGTGATCCACTCTCGCGTGTTTCTGTAGGAGTAAGAGTACTTTATATAGTTTTTACTCTTGTTTTGTTAGTAGTTAGTTGAGTACTTAGGTAGTTTGTAGCTTTAGTTAGGGATGCATTTAGGCATCCTAGCCTCTCTTCCTCCGTCGCTTCATCTCATTTCATGCATTGTCTTCATGCATTGAGGACATTGTATCATTTTAGTAGGAGGGAGTAGTTTTAGATGCTTAACCTCTATTTTTGCTTTTTTTTTTATTTATTTTGCACCCTTAGGAAAAAATTTTGAAACTTTTGAGCATGTCACACCTATTGATGATGATGACTTCATTAGTTAGAGATAAATTTTGAATAACATTTGTAAGAACATGTCATTTCATTACATGTATCTAAAACTCTATTATTCATAGTGAATGTAATTTTTTAGCTTCATTGTTGTATATCTCTTGTTATGCTTCAATCTCTTTATGGTGTATTGATTGTCCTCAAGTATTATATTGAATGATGACATTTCGATTATTTGAGATCTTTGGTAGAGGTTGAAGCATCTTGTGGTTCTAGCACTTTACTTTTGTACCTTTAGCACATGTTTCGTATGCTTCATGGCTATCTCTCATTATTCATGGTGGATGTATTGATGCTTTATTTTCGGGAATCATAGCAACATTTGTGAAAGTGTAACTTGATATTAGAACATAGGAGTTTATGCATGTATCTTTACTCTCAAGTTAATGTTGATTCACTCTTTACACCTAACACATTATGGGGTTGCATTATTCATGCTTAATTAGAGGGGATTACTTCTTTGTGCACAATCATGCTATATGACTTCATTTATTGCTATCTTATGCATTGCCACTCTTATATAAGTGGAGATTTTACCTTGTGAGATTTAGAGTATTTATCGCATTTCAAAGCAAATACAATTACTCAAGTATTAATTCTTCACCCTCATTTTTTTTCAATAGCTTCATTATGTTTGCATTTGGCTCATAAGTTGAATATTGATTAAGAAAGTTGACACTTATATTCTATTGCGTTCTATAGTTGTGTACTTTTGACATGATTCTGGGTTTTGTTCTTCTTGTTTACCATGAGTTTTTCTTAAAAGTTTATTATTTTCTTTGATCCCTTTTAATACCCTTCTTTCTCTTTATTCTTATTCTTATACAAAATAGAGTGCGTTGAAAGTCATCCCTTAAGTGAGAGGTGTTATTGTTCTCCATTTGTAAGCAATGCCTTTGTAGACAAAAATAAATAGAACATCTTGAGGTAATGAGAAAAGAAAGAAAAGCAAAGAAATAGATTGATGGGGGAAATTCAATAGAAAAAAAAAGAACATTAAGAAATTTGAAAATATTGAATGCAAAAGGGCAATCAAAAGATAAAAGTGAGAAAAGAGGTATTGCAAAGGTGAAAAGAGTGAAAAAAGAGTAAAAGGTTGAGAAAGGGGAGAGTTGAAGTTACTTAGTCAATCATCATTTCATGCCCTAATCACACATGATTTGACCCATTTCTATCCTTCTTTTTTTCCTTACCTTTTGTAGCTTTTAAACCACATTTCCACCTTAGAAAGTCCTAATTGATCTAAGTTGTGCTTGATTGGAGATTTCAGAGGAGCATGAGTCATCATTTGTCAACCTCTTTAAATCAATACTCAATTATGATATTTTTTCCATGAAGCTATGTTAGGTTGATACACTTATATCTTTCCGATTTTTGTAATTGGTATGTTTCTTTGCTTTCTTTTAACATTTACTCTTATAATGAACATACCATTGTGAGAATCATGTAGGTGTTTCTTTGTAAGTGTATAACTGGTGAGGTGTTAAATCAAGCCTTAAAGGCTTGAGAATATATAGGTGTGTTTCACTTGAGTTATATAACATGATTCATCACCCACACACTTGAACCTCTCTTTTATATATTTTGTTGCATATTTTTGCATGTGTTAGGAGTTAGAAGTGATATATAATGTTTACTAGAGTTGGATTGTACATGTTTTTCTTCCTCTTATCTTTAATTGCAATTCACAAAGGGATGTTTGTGGGTACCATCACTAAAAACTCTCACGAGACACCACTTGTCCACTAGGAGTACCCTAGGGATTTAAAAGCTTGGTGTATAGGCTAAATGTATCCTAAACTCCTAAAAAAGTACAGATTATCTTTTAGTTTTTAGTATTTTGCTAGAGACTAGCAAAAAGGAAATTGAGGGTATGATTGCACTACAAAAATGCAATTACAATACCTTAATTTGTGCTTTGTTAGTCTTAGTTTAGGAGTTTATATGCCTCTTTAGTTAGATTTTAGTATTAACTAAGTTTATTTTGCTTTGTATAAGTTTTGACTTAAATTGAATGTTTTCCAGCATAATTCGGTTAAAGGGAGAGTAAGTTTCAAGGAGATGCTATTAGAGTATAAGCTGTTAAAGCACGCAGAGCAGAAACTTTGAAAGGCTATATCTCTGAAACCAGAAGGGTTATCGAGATCCATAATATATAAATTTCATATAACATTTCAAGATCTACACAACCGTTTGAATCTTCGTTCGAACAAGGTAACAGTTTGAACGTCCATTCGAACAGCCTTGAGGCATTCGCATGGCCGTTCAAATGCCAGTTCGAAGCATTCAGATGCTCAGTGAACTTCTGAGATTGGTTTTTAGCATTTTAATCAGGTTAGCAAAGCGTTAGCTAGACGTTTGAACACCTAACTAACAGTTTGTGCAACTTTGTTATTTTCCAGCCTATTTAAGGTCGTTTTTTTGCCCAAATTTGAGAATCTAGGCTTATTTTACATTTTTTTACAATTTTTAGAGAGTTATATGAGTAGTTTTAAATAGAGAAAGTCTAGATTTTATTGTAATTCTTTATTTTCATTGCTGGAGGAGTACTTTTTAATATAATTTGCATTCAATTCTTCATTGTCTCCTCAATTTTTCAAGTATTTTGCAATGGTGGCAATTAGCTAAACTCTCTTTTAGGTTCAATTGAGAAGATCACTGAAGATCTTTAAGTCTTCAATGGAGGTAATTAGATCTTTAAAGATCAATTCTAATTTCTTTAATTCCTATCAATTGAGTCTTAAATCCTTAAGAAAACCTACGTTCTTGACTAAGTTTGGTAACCTCAATGCACAATTCTTAAATTGGTATTGGGTTTTCACAATTCGATGGCATGAACATTTGGATCTTCGATAGAAAACCAATCGTAAGGTCAATTGATAATGAATTCCTAAATTCTATAGTCAAAACTTTTTTTTTGGTGCAATAATACAAGCGAAGACCACCACTTTTATTTTAATTTTTGTATAACTGAAGTTGAAACAACTATATAGAGCTTACTCTTATGGGGTATTTGAGTAACTGAGTTGCACTTGGGCCCAGAGGGGTCAGTGGTGGTTTTTTGTACAAAAAATTTTACGAGAAAAGGATTTTCAAATTGAAATTACTACAGTATCTGGAAATAAGAAATGTGCCTTCCAGTCAAGAGCTGGATCAGGGCAGAAAGAGGGGGGTAGCCTTAGTCAGGTGTTCTCAGGGCTAGGTATGATAATCTAGCCATCCCCAAAAATAAATCAATGAATAGCATGATAATGTAAATAACATGAACACATGCATACACACTACTGCAAGATATTAGGTATATCTATATATATATATATATACTTGAAAACAAACAGCCCATGTTTTTGCTCGAAAGCCTAACTTGATGGCCGTCTGAGTATAGACACATGTACATATAGTAAAAGTATAAGGGGTAAAAAAACTGCAGTTCTTTGTGTCTCTCATCATTGAACAGCGTCACTTACTACGAGTTTACTTGAGAATACAAGTCAAGACCTAATAGGAAATCAAGTTTTGTAACAAAAATCATACCTGAACCATATTAAACCCAACCTAACCAGAGCAGAGCAGTAATTGATCTTGTGAGATATTCTGAACTCCTCAAAATAACTTACCCTATTGCATTTGTAGGGCCATCTGGGCACCATATATGCGTTGATACATATATAGCAGTCCATGCAAGGCCCCACCTAGTTACACTTTCCCCTTCACTAGTTCTCTCTCATTGTCTGCTAACAGTTGTCATAAAGATTTCCAAATGCAGATTTCATAGCTTGCAGTAATGTGAAGGCACATGATGGTGGATCTTCATATCCATTTTAGGAAAATCTGATCAAGCGTCGGTGGATTGACCAGATTCAAAAATATGAATTATTCAAAGTCCACTTTGACACTTACTTCTCATCATTATCATGATTTAATGTTCCCGCCGTTCCCCCAACGGTTTCAACGCGTCACACAACCATGCAAATTGCACGCATTAATGGCTAGCTAGTGGGTGAGGCTTATATAAGGAGAGCTCTTTGAGTGGAAAAAGAGCAAGCTAAGTGAGCCAGCTGAGAAGAGTTTAGCAATGGGTGTGTTTCAAAAATGGGTTTGTGTGCTTCTTCTTCTGCTGAGCATTGTCTTCCATTTGAGTGCAGTCACTCTTGGAGATGACAAGGTTGAGAAAGAGAGGTTTGGGGATGATGATTGTGGGTTTAGGGGTCGAAGGGCCTGTGCAGGTGGTCGCGGTGGCTTGGGAGGACGGGGTGGTGGAGGTAGGGGTGCTGGTGGAGGTTTTGGTGGCGGTGGCGGCGCTGGAGGAGGTGTTGGGGGAGGAGCTGGAGGTGGTGTAGGAGGGGGCGGAGGGTTTGGGGGTGGTGGAGGCGGAGGTGCTGGGGGTGGTTCGGGTCATGGTGGGGGATTTGGAGCTGGGGGTGGTGTCGGTGGGGGTGCTGGTGGAGGTATTGGTGGGGGTGGTGGCTTTGGTGGGGGTGGAGGCGGTGGTGTCGGAGGTGGGTCTGGTCATGGGGGTGGGTTTGGAGCTGGGGGAGGTGTAGGTGGTGGTGCAGGAGGAGGAGGTGTGGGTGCTGGTGGTGGCGGCGGAGGTGGAGGTGGAGGTGGTGGCATTGGAGGTGGTTCAGGTCATGGTGGAGGATTTGGAGCCGGAGGTGGGGTAGGTGGTGGTGGGTGGTGTTGGAGGAGGTGCAGGTGGAGGTGGAGGTGGTGGTGCTGGAGGAGGATCAGGCCACGGTGGTGGATTCGGAGCTGGTGGAGGCGAAGGAGGTGGAGCTGGTGGAGGTGTTGGAGGTGGAGGAGGATTTGGAGGCGGTGGTGGTGGCGGTGCAGGTGGTGGATCAGGCCATGGTGGTGAGTTTGGTGCAGGTGGAGGTGTTGGTGGTGGTGGTGCCGGTACAGGTGGAGGCCTAGGAGGAGGAGCTGGTGGTGGCCATGGTGTTGGGGGTGGTGGAGTTGGAATCGGAATAGGCATTGGCGTTGGAGTTGGAGTTGGAGCAGGTGCTGGTGCCGGACATGGATCAGGTAGTGGCTCCGGTAGTGGAGGTGGTGGACGATAAAGCTAGTCGGTGGTCCTCCAATTAGCCATTCTTGTGTTTTGATGAGTTTTTAAGTTGTAATTTCAGCTAAACGGTGTTGTTCAGCTTAAACTTGTGAAAGAACTTTTTGAGTTATTGTCACTGTACTACTTATTATTGTTACTCCCTAATAAAATGGTGTGTTTGTTATTGATACGTGTTATCTTACTCTGAAATGCCTCTACTTTTACTCTACTCTTGTGTTCAAATATTACATTCCATAGTATTATCTCATTTGTTAGCCTAATAAAGTGACTTATAGTCGCATCTTAAAATACATCTATTAATTTAAGTGATTTTGTAACAATATATCTCAAGAAAGAAGCCAAGTAGGAGATCAAACTTCCAACATTTTTGTTTTTTATTTTCCAATTATAGACTATCTGAACCCTATCATCTGAGGGTAGGATTGAATAACAAAAATATATAATAAAAAAAAAAAGAAAAGAAAAGAAGAATAATAAACTCCATCATATTTTTCCTAGTATTTCTGATAAGCTAGTTCACACTTTCTTTTTGTTTTTTGTCTTTGATTATACTAGAGCTAGTTCACGTAGTCTTAAATATCCTTCAACATAATTATTGTATCAAATTAATAAGATAATTTCTCAATGAAACATGCACCCTACTCCGATACGATAGTGTGAACGAGTTTAGGAGTGACATGATGTTAATTGTTCTAGTGTTTTCAATATTCTCCTTCTCCCATAAAAATAATTTTGTAAGGTGTCCAGCTTCCTGATTGCTAGTAATCATGGTTTTAAATTTCAGCGATATTGCACCCTATGTTGGTAAGTAGAAGAGTAAATGAAAATGAAATTTTATTTAATATATGAGGTGGAAATTTATGAGGCAAAATATAGGAAATTGGGCTGACATAAAGAAAACTACAAAAAAACAAAAATTTTGGTTGAATAAAATTTTTAAATATATACAATAAATAATTTTCAAAAATAAAAAAATCAGATATATTGGCTGAGATATGGGATAATTACAGACAATATATCAAAAACTAAGAAAATAAAATTTTTTAAATAATGTTAACCTGGAAAAAAAAATGTTGATATATCAAATTTCGAATTCCTCAATTGGGTCTAAAATTAGATCTAGAGTAATACTACACATAAACTAATTTTTCAATATATTTTATCACCCACAAAACACAATGCAGTGGAACTCGATCATATTCATAAATGCACGTGGGACCTATCTACTTGTGTCTTGTAGGTAAAAAAAAAAAATTAATTACAAAATTAATTTATGCATAACATTTTCTCTAAAATTATTTATAAAAAAAAAAGATTTTAATTAAATGTCTCCATTGAAAAGGCTGTTGTGCCTTCCAACACTAATGACCAAGTCAATCAATATCAATAGATCCCCAAGTCAATGTGGATATGATCATCCAAGCAAGTCATTGATCCAATTTGGTCCACAATAGTGACCTACATACTTATTGAACGTGTTCATTTTTTTTTCCTCATTAATGGCGGAGATATTTTAATGAAAGGCACATTAAGTACTCCATCAACCACTGCAGAACTAGTCCTTGACATTTCATGCAAGATACAGCTTAATCTTCCCCACCCACAGCTTGTAATTTGCCTTGGATTATGATTAATATATAAAGCTCAATCAATTGCCTTGTGGATGCCACATCACACTTTAATTCCTCTTTTCACTTTAATTGCTAAATCAATCATTTTATTGTGGGTTAACTCTCCTGATTATTTTGCAGGATTTAGCTGTGTGTCTGTCTTTGCCTTCTATTGAAGAGAAATGAATACGTGCACTTACGTTCTGTCCCACATCGGCCTGTTGCGGTTTTCCTCGTTGATAGATGTACTCTCCTCCACAGTCACCTCACTTCTCAAATATTTGTTTGAATTTCGTAGGTTATCTCATTGAGAGATATATATTTGTAAAAAATATATATATAATAGAAACCCTAAAAAAATGCAATATAAAGTATTTAAAGTACTTTTGTAATCAAGTAAACACAATATCTATAGATTTTTATTAAAAAAATTATATATTGTTGTTAAATAATAAAATTTGAGAGAGTGAAAATACTAAAAATTATAATAAACGAGTTTATAGAGAGTTCTATAATATCTTTTAAGAGTTTCTGACAAGATTCTTAAAATTATGTTAGAATTTCAAAATTGTTTCCTAAATGTTTTCTTTAAAATTTCATAAAAGTTTTGTTGCCATTTTGAAAGCGAGTTTTCAGAGAAACAGATTTCTCCTCTCAAAAAAGTTTCTTGGTAACTATACTTTGGCTATATGTCTGTCTTTGCTTTCTATTGTAACTGCGGAATTTGTTTTTTCTTTCCTTTTCCTTTATTTGGGATTTCTTTAAAGTGAAAACACAAATTTGCAAGGGGGAAGTTATAATGCCCAAATTATCCACCACAAGGACAAGTAGGGATGTCAATTGGGCCGAGCTTTGCGAACTCCCGCCATTTTCGGGTTGGGCCGGGCCAGGTCAAAATGTGAAGAGTAAGGCTTAAGCCTAGCCCACAGCCTTAGGCGCGGGCTTGGGCTCGGGCCTCGGACTTTGACTCCATTTTTTTTGTTGCATTATATTTTTAAAACTAATAAATTCAGTTATAATAAATTATACACTATTATTCTATGAATTAGAAATTTATTTGTAAACTTATATATATTTAATTTCTTTGAACTTATATAAAAAAAACTTTACACTTACATTTATTATTATATATAATTGATAAGAATCACCAATTAAGGTAAATTATTTATACAATTATATATATAAAATTAATAAACGTGCTTAAGAAAAATGAATTTGAAAATGAGAGGTCACAGGTATGGATGAGGAGCATTTAAAAAAAAATCAAATTGAATTTGAAAAGGAAAGAGTGGTTTGGGAAAGGGGGGTTTCACGGGCTTGGGCTCGGGATCGGGCTCTCAGACCAAGCTTGGGCTTGGGCTCATGGACCGAGCTTAGACCGGGCTCGGACTTCTAAAATCGAGGACCAAGCCCGCCGATAAGGTACTCGAGCTTGAACCAGGCTAGGCCCAAGTCGAGCTCGGACCAGGCTTTAGCTCGATGAGCTTGGGCTGGACTCAGGTGGCCCATGGGCCTCAAGCCGAATTTACATCCCTAAGGACAAGTAATACACCATGCATGGCCATATTTGTTTCCGGTGCATGGCCACGTTTGTCTATAAACAATTATAATAGAAACATATAATAAATATCCTATTATTAATATAATATGATGTAAGGTTAATGTATTAATAGACATACATTAATATAAGTATAATTATAATATTAACATAATATATAAATATGTATCATCCACATAACGTTCATATGTCACACCCCGATTTTCTCTACTCAGGAAGATACAAAGGCGTGAATGATAAATAAAAATAAAGTAATGAACTATAAGGTAAATAAAGTAACCTGATTGACATCTATCCTAATATAACTTTTACTTTGAATATAATAATACTAAAATGTGGGTCCACTCCCGCATAAACTAAAACATTTTACTGAATACTGATTACATAATTAGGTCCTTAATACCTAACGCCTATTACAGCTAACATTGTTATCATAACTTGTATCGTGTACATATCTATTTCTTGATCAGCAGTTCAGCCCGCCGTAATTATTCCCAACACATGTCAGCTTACTTCCTGTTATTTGGAATGTTTGCTCACGAACTGGGTGAGTTGTGAAACTCAATAAAAAAATATATCCATCAATTACAATGTAAATACTTTTCAATATAATATGTAAAGAGATAACGATATGCAATAAACAAAAATATTCCAATTCAAAAGTAATTCTTTTCTCTGATACAATGTCAGCTTCATAGTATGCCATATTAAAAGATATCAAACTTTGAACCTCATAAGGTTATTTAATCTTTAGGTACTTTTGTAATTTAACAGACCCTATACCGTCATGCCGAAGGTTTCTACCCTTATAACATTTTTGCCAGCTACAGCAGTCTGAAAGGCAAGACCCCTTCTTCCCTTTCACACCTACACGCCGGAAGAAATCCACCCTTATAACTTTCATTACCAACCACTCAAGTCTGAAAGACGAGATTGTCACCACTTTACGGCCCAATTGACTAGGCTCTTATTAATATATGTTGGTAAATATAACTCCTATCCTCCACATCAGAAGTATCACCTTATTTAAGGTGTTTATACTTACTATGAAATTTCAATGTCAAGTTTTATAAAAATAAGGTTAAGTTTGCCCTTTTTTGGGTGATGGTGTCAAAATGACATATTTATCCCTAAGAGTTGAAAATTTTTAATTTTAATTTGGATGATAGGAATATCCCACCTCCTTAGAGTATTTTTAGAAGTGTCTAAAAATAATTTTTAAATATTTTTAATTCATCATAAATTATTTTTAATGATTTTTCTCTAATAAAATACTAGCAAATTCGAAAAAAAATACTTTTAGGTTTCAAAAAAAATCAAACCCGTTTTAAAATGTTTATTATATTAAAATATAAATTTTAAAAAAAATTTAGGATTTATAGGGCACGCACCCCCATGCGCCACCACCCAAGAGTGGAGGTGGTGGACTCTACCTTTCTTCTTCAATGGCCTTCGCTGCCCTCGCAACCCAGTCGTCTTCCAACGGTCATAACTTTCTCATTTTAACTTGAAATGATGCAAGGTTAGCAGCGTTAGAAACTAGACTCGAAAACCTTTCATTTGGCACCATCCTCAGCGGCAACCGTCTCCGGTGGCCGGAGAAAAACTCCAACAAAGTGGATTGTTCATTACCGGTGAGGTACTAGGACCTGCAACTCCACTTTTTGGGATCTTTCGGTCATCCATGATCACCCCCAAGTGCCCAGGACTTCTCCCCATACTTTCAAAACCATAGCCAAGCCTTAGGCTTGTCCGAATAAGTGCTAAATCTGGCCATTTATGCATTATTGCTAGTAAGCTCAAAAATGATAATCCAATCATAACTTTTTACTCAGGCCACATAGGACCTTCAAACTTGATTTCTATCTATATTTTTCAGTCTATAACATATTTAAATTGGTCTCACGCCTTGCCGTTGACTGGAGAGAAATCTCTCCCAAACCCTTCTCCATTAATAGCCATTAATGGAGCTTGGTTTCAATTTATTTTTATCCAACTTCTAACCCTCTAACCCCAAGAAATGGAATAAAAATAACTTAGAGATGGTGTAGGATAGTTACCTTTGATTTTTCAAAGTTTGGGCAGCAAGATTATCCTTCTTCTCCTTCGCTTTCCCTCTATTTCTTTCTTTTTCTCTCTTCTTCTTTCTCTTTATCTTTTCTATAATTTTTTGCAGAATTTAGAAATACATTGACATGTAATGTATGTATGAAGATACACTCTCTCTACATCATCCAATCCCACATTTTATGCATGAAAATGGGGATTTTAGTGCTTAGTTTGTCTCCTCCCCCTTTGAACTCTTACAATATCAAAGGCCCTATGTGAGCCAAGTGTCAAAGCAATATGCAATCTTATATTTCTAGAAGACTACACAAGGGTAGTTTGGTATTTTAGTAACTCAATTATTTATTGAACTAACTCAAGAAATTAAAATTAGCTAATCATATAATTTCTTCTTAATTTTCTATTTAGATATATAGATAGATATTTTGAAATCTTTGTCCTTTTTTCTACTTTGCCCTCTTATTACATTCCAACCATATAGCTAATTTAGTTAGATTTTTAGTTAGTTTCTAACTTGGTTGGCTTATACCAATAAGGTATTGACACCTCATCAAATAATTACAAGAATTAGTTATCTTATCTAATTATTCATTAACTCATTAATTTATTAATATATAACTTAAATTATGTATTGTTAAAATATGTTTATAACCATAAGTACTCAACTTATATGTAATTTCCTAACTTCTACTTATATTATTTTCATAATTTATGTTACTTAGTCTCAAGTTTATTCCAACATTACAAGTAATTAATATAAATATTTTAATATCAAGAACAAAGAAATTTTAATGCAAAAAGTTTGGCCCGGTCTACATTCGGGTAGTGAGTTTTGCGATTGTTACATCATATATACATATATATATATATATATAAAATATTAACATATAAGATATATTATATTATTAATTTAATGCTAATAGACACTATATTAATATATGTATAATTATGATATTAATATAAAGCTAATATACATGAACAATATATTAATACATATATATATATTATATTGTATTGTATTGTATTGTTATATATAATATAAAATAATATATGCAAGTTTAGGTAAAAGGTATTTTGGTTATTACATACCTTATAGGCACACACCTTGTATCAGGTCTATCTGTCCTACCTCCACCCTTAGAACTAAATAAGACAAAATAATCTCGTATATGTGGAATAAATAGCTAAATTCAAACTACTAGTCCGATTATTTTTTTACAACCAAACGTAGGACTATATAGGACTATTAGTCTAGTCCAACCTTATCCGACTTATTCTTGTCAAACAACGCGGCCTAAGTCCCATACCCCCCTTTCAATTCGATGTTTAGAGCATCCAATAAGGTCCAAATTAATTGTCTTGTCCTAATACATAATACCTCTAGAAAGTGTTATTTAATATGACATAGGGGTGTTGTTAATAGTACTAAAACTATTCCACCCTTGGGAATGAGCTCTTCTTCTCATAGTATTTTTAACAATTCAGTGTAAATAAAACTTTTCGTTTGAGTCATGTGCATGGTTTAGGGATATTTTTGTCATTTTAATATATAATATCTTATTGTAGTCCCTTTCTCCAATCAACGAACCAAACGGGGTGTAGAACTAGACACCTTATCAGTCCAAGAAATTCAATACCCTTTGAGGATCATGTGTCCCTCTTCCTCCTCTCATATACCAACAAGTTCCCTTTCTAAGTAGGTAGTTGGTGTTAGCCCAAATGGCAACCTAAAAGGGGGGTGAATTGGGTTTTTCAAAATTAATGGCAATTAAGATTAAATTAAATTAATCTAATCAATATAACAGTGATCAATCTATATATAATGCAATATAATCAAAAGAGGAATGAAAAACAAAGCAATAGAAAGCACACCAAGAATTACCGAGGTTCAACCACAATTCGTGGTCTACGTCCTCATCCCAAGATCTCCTTGAAGTCTTCCTCCACTATGCAATCACTAATTACAAAATGGATGCTGATTTACCAAGTGCTCAGCTCACTTTTACACAAGAACTTCTTCCCAAGTTCTTCCAGCCACCAAGTGGTTTTGTCCAAGCTCCACTCAAACTTACAAGAGTTTTTCTTCTATAAGAGAACTCTCAAACTCTCACTTACAAGTGTATAAGGATATACAAACAAATTACAAACTCTCTATCAAGAGTGGATAGAACAATAAAAGCTCACACAATGAAGACAAGAAGAATGTTCAGTTTTTTAGTTTGATCAGTCAGTGGTACTTGTTTTTCTTATATCTCTTGTATATAAATGCAGTTGGAAGCTTGTACATAAACTCATATATTGATTTCATCCGTTGGAGGTTGTTGGGGCTTATTTAATACAAGTCCAGTTCGTTATAACGTTAGAAAAACTAGCTGTTATCTCTCAAGTGTCAACACTTGATTCCATGTGTCGACACATCTAGTCTGCATTTTTCAGATATTGTCCACTGTCTGCATTGTGTCGACATATCAACGTCATGTATCGACACTTGATCATTCAATCTTCAGATTTTTGGTTTCTGTATTCATGTATCGACACACTGCCTAGAAATTTTACTTTTGTCTTCCCATGATCAAGTTCAACTTCAGCACTACTATAAGATCTTTAAAGAATCTTCTCTTTGGGGCATGATGATAGATCAAAGTCTTCAATTCATCAAGATTGTTCTCTATTCAATTTGGATTGAAACTATCATTTGATCACTATCTTTTCTTGGTTTCCACACTGTCAGAACTTCATTTCATTATTGTCGAGCTCTTTTTCTTTGTTGCCGATCTTTCTCCTTCATTGCCAAGCTATTTCACTCACTGCCAAGCTCCTTCATTTATTGCCGAGCTTTCTCTTTCATTGCCGAGCTTTCTCTTTCATTTCCGAGTTCTTTCTTTCATTAGATCACTTCAATGAGACTTCTATAAACTTGATGAAGTCTATTCTTGAACACCTTCATTTTCTCTGAGTACATATCATCTTCGTTGAGTCTTTATATCCCAAATAAAGTCTACACTTGGATTCTTTGTAGATATTATGCAATTGCGATGAACTCTCTTCTCAAATATCTTTAATCTTTTCTCAATTAAATTATCTTCAATTGATCTTTGCACATTAGATGAAGTCTTCTTTTGAACATCTTCAATCTCTTCGAATGCAAGTCAACTTTATTAAGTCTATGCATACTTGATGAAATCTTTATTTGAACACCTTCAATCTCTTCGAGTGCAAATCATTCGTTTGAAGTTGGAATAGGTGTTAATGTTCTGTTTTGGTATATTGCATGACTCTTGGAGTGCATTGCTTGATCTTGGTTGTTGTGCATTCACTGTGACATATATTAGACTTAAAGTCAAACTTCTAAATCTAAATTATGATCTTTATTAATCTGCACACTAAGCAAATACATTAGTAAAATAACACAAGATTTAGTTATCATCAAAATCAACTTGGGGATCAACTTTGAGTCAACAATCTCCCCCTTTTTAATGATAACAAAACCTTGACAAGTTAAATGGATATACAATAAAATGAAGTGAATGAAGTTGGATTGCATACCAGTAGAGAACTCCCTCTTTATTTCATAATTAAGCAAATTATGCTTAAGAGACAAAAGACTTTTCAAAAACACCTTTCAAGGAGTTTTTAATAGTTAATTCAAAACATAGTAAGGGAATCGATTCATGTTACTCCCCTTGAAAACATGTTCTATATTTATCAATTAACACTCATTTCATTTTATTTCCATTCAATGCCATATGCAATTAATAAATGTCAATTCATCAAACAATTCATTGCTTATTTTTCTTTAATTCTTGTCCAATTCTTTTCCAATTTTTCTTCAACAAGCACTCAATAAGCACTCATTAGCACTCATTGTTTACTCATTCTTATCTAATTCTTCTCTTTTTTTTTTATCAATTCATCAAAAAGAGAGAAAGAAAGTGGAAATTAGAGATTGGTACAATAGCAAAAAATATTATAACAAAATAAATTGTATAAACTGTTGACTCAAGGTTGATTCCTATGTTGACTTTGATGATAACTGAACCTTGTGTTATTTTACTTATGCATTTACTTAGTGTGCAGATTAATAAAGTTTATAATTTAGACTTAAAGTTCAATCTTAAGTCTAATACTTGTCAAAGGAAATGTACAACAAGTTCAAGATCACGCAATAAACTCCAAGAGCTATGCAATGAACCAAACAGAGGATTGATGCCTATTTCTACTTCAAACAAATGTTTTATATTCACAGAGATTGAAGGTGTTTAAATAAAGCTTTCATTAAGTATGCATAGACTCATTGAAGACTGACTTGTGCTGAAGAAAGATTGAAGACTTCATTAGAATATGCAATGATCAGTTGGAGATGAATTGATTGTTGAAAAAATTGAAAATACTCAAGAGAAGACTTCATCAAACTTGCAAAGATCAACTCCAGATTATATGATTGAAATTACCTGAGAAGAAGACTCACAATGATTGTCTGATCTCTTTATGGAATCCAAGTGAAGAATTCTTCTACAATATAAAGAATCAATGAAGACTAGATGTATGAAGAGATTTCATCAAGTTTGCAAAAGTCTCATTAAAGTGATTTTAAAGAAGAAAGAAGAATTGCTGGCAAAGAGAATAAATCATAAATGAAGCATTGTGAATCTCTACATAATTGAGGAAGCTCGGCATTGAAAGAAATAATGAAAGAGGAAGCTTTACAAATGAAGAAGAAAATATCAACATTGATCTAATGAAGCTCTGACTGTTTGAGAGTCAAGAAAATATGAATGTCAAATGATTGATTCAATCCAAATTGAATAGAAGTTAACTCTGATGAGTTAAAAGAGTTTGATTGATCATCATACCCCAAAGAGATACTCCTTAAAGATCTTATACTGCTGCTGAGATGATCTGGATCATTAGAAGACAGAATACAGATTTCTGAGCAATGAGCGGACTCATGAAAATGAAGAGTCACCTCATGAAGATAGACGCAAAAGGCTTGAAGACAAAATGATCAATAAGCGGACTCATGGAAATGAAAAGTCGCCTCATGAACACAGAAGCAAAAGCCTGATGACCAAATAGACAAAAAGTCGACTCATGAAAATGAAGAGTCGCCTCATGAAGATAGAAGCAGAAAACCTGAAGACTAAATGAGCAAAGAGCCAACTCTTTGATATAAAGAATCGACTCATGAAACTTGAAGTAAGTTTTCTGTACAAAGAACGGACTGATGAAATTGAAGAGTCACCTCATAACAATAGAAGCAAAATGACGTGAAGACAGAATAAACAAGGAGCCGACTCATTGATATGAAGAGCGAACTCATGGAGATAGTGGACAACATCTGGTAAATGCAGAACTAGAAGTGTTGACTCTACAAGCCTGAAGTCGACCCCTGGGATATAACGGCTAGTTTTTCTAACGTTATAACTGACTAGACGTGCATTAAATGAAACCCAACAACCTCTAATGGATAGAATCAATACAGGGATTTATATACAAGCTTCCAGCTGCATTTATAACAAGGAAGAGAGACAAAGAACAAGAATTACTGACTGATCAACTTGAAATTCCTGAATATTCTTCCTGTCTTAACTTGTGAGCTTTGATTGTATAATCTACTCTTGATAGAGAGTTTGTTTGTTACTTGTAGATTCTTATACACTTGTAAATGAGAGTTTCAGAGTTCTCTTAAGAAAGAAAAACTCTTGTAAGTTTGAGTGGAGCTTGGACAAAACCACTTGGTGGCTGAAGAACTCGATGAGGAGTTCTTGTATATAATGAGCTGAGCACTTTGTCAATCAGCATTCCATTTGTAATTGGAGATTACATAGTGGAAAAAGACTTCAATGAGGTCTTGGGGTGAGGACGTAGACTACGGTTTGTGGTTGAGCCTCAATAAATCTCTGTGTTCATTCTATTGCTCTATTTTTTTTCTTCTCCTTTGATTACATTACATTACATATAGTTTGATCACTGTTACATTGCTTAGATTAATTTTAATTAATCTTAATTGCTATTAATCTTTGAAAAACTCAATTCAACCCCCTCTTGGTTTGCCTTTTGGGCCAACAATTGGTATCTGAGCTTGTATTCCTGATTTAAGGCTTAACATCTTGGGAATAGATCCATAGCAACCAATTTCAGAAGCTTTCTCAGTGAGGGTCAATCCACTAATAGACCACCTATGTTCAATGGCACCAATTACAATTATTGAAAAAATATAATGAGAATCTATATCCAACCGGTTGATTATGAATTATGGAGACTCATAGTAAATGGTCCTAAAACACCCACAACTAGAGTGGATAGAACTGATATCCCTAAACCAAAATCTGAATGGGATGAAGATGATTTGAAAATGCTACAATCTAATGCTAAAGCTATGAATATTTTATATTATGCACTTGATCCCAATGAATTTAATCGTATTTCCACTTGTAATCAACAAAAGAAATATGAGATAGATTAAAAGTCACACGTGAAGGTACCAATCAAGTTAAAGAATCTAAAATCAATATATTAGTACATAACTATGAATCGTTCAAAACGAAACTAGATGAGTCCATCACCGAAATGTTTACTAGGTTCACCGATATTATTAATGGTTTAAAATCTCTTGGAAAGGTGTATCCTAACAATGAGCAGGTGAGGAAGATTCTAAGATCTTTGCCAAAAGCTTGGGAGGCTAAGGTCACAGCAATCCAAGAAGCCAAGGACCTCAACACCCTGCCTCTAGAAGAACTCTTAGGCTCTCTAATGACACATGAGCTCACACAAAAACAACATGCCCAAGAGGATGAAGAAAAGAAGAAAATGGTAGTTGCATTCCAATCCACCTGTCAAGATGATGAATTTGCAAGTGATGAGAATGAAGATGAAATTGCTCTCATCACTCAAAAATTTAGAAGATTCATGAATAATAAATGGAGAGGTGGAAGGAAGTATGAAGCCAAAGGAGACCCTAACAAGGAATCCAACATTACATGCTATGAATGCAAGAAGTCTGGTCATATGAAGGCAGAATGTTCTCTACTCAGAAAGAGAGGAAAGAAATATTAAGGGAAGTAGGCCATGGCAGCCACAACATGAAGTAATGATGAAGAATCAAGCTCCGAAGAAGAAGCTGAACCACAAGAAGTGGCTAACCTATGTCTCATGGCTCACGAGGATGATAGTGAGGTATCAGACTCTTCCCAATTCACTTTTAACGAATTACAAGATGCATTTGATGATTTACTTTGTGAATTCAGAAAAATGGGAATTAAAAAAGGACTTCTTAAAAAGATGGTTTCTACTCTTACTAATGAAAATGAAAATTTACAAAAGGAAAATGAAATTTTGAAAAATGAAATTTGTGTCTTGAAGGACAAGATTAAGAAAGATTCTTTTCAAAAAGACTTTTCAAAAGAAAATCATATTTTGCTTAATAAGGTTAAAAACTTGTAAACAAATTTTCATAGATGTATAAATGAAAAAGAAAAACTGGATGCAATTTTGAGAAAACAAAAATGTTCATTAGATAAAACTGGACTTAGCTTTGAACCTTTTAATAGAAAGAAATATTCAAAAGGCAGATTTGGTGCTTCAACTGGAAAACCACAGATATCATGCTTTTACTATCATAAAAGAGAACATATTGCTAGTAAATGCTATGTCTTGCAAAAATCAAGTGTTCCTAAAAATGCATGGGTCCCCCGAGGACCATTGAGGACTAACCCCCAAGGACCCAAGATGGTTTGGGTACCTAAGGTTAGATAAATTATTTTGTAAGTTTGCCTTCAAACAAAATCCAAGAAAGACCATTGTTACTTAGATAGTGGATGCTCAAGGCATATGACGGGAGATGAAGCATAATTGTGAGACCCTAAATTGCTTAGCATCATACTTAGCTTAATAACATGCAACTCGATAGCTCGTGCTCGGTATGGTCTACTCGGCCATGGTTGCTGATTAAGCTACATAAGTGTAGTTTGATGCAACTGAACTGGCCTAAGTTAGCTCTTGATTAGGTTAATTATACCCTCTTTAGTGTATATTGTACTAATAATCGTGTTTTGAGTTCATTGCAGGTAAATGTTGATAAAGAAGATGGTTTGGAGTCATAAAAGTGATGTGGAGTACGGGCGAGCATGACAAAGGCCGTTGCTGGGATTTATCTTGGGAAACGTGCAAGTTTGGATCCGTAACTCGAAATGGAATGAAAGATGTGGCGTTGGAAAGATCTCACAAGGTTGTGCAAGTTCACGTCTAACGAGCATTTCGAGAAAGGAACTCCGAAAGCCTTAAAATGAAGCTGCAAAGAGATAAGAGAAAGATAGCTAGAAAGTGTGAAAAAACATACTGAGCGTTTGAACGGTGTAACCAAGAAGAAAATAGGCGTTCGAACCATGGCTAGCAAAAGTTGAAGAAAGTGATGTTTTTTGCCTTAGGGTTCGAACTCCCATTTGAGGGTTCGAACCATCAGAAGCTAGGCAGATTAAACGGGCATGTTCAGGCCTTAGGGTTCGAACCCTAATTATAAAGGGAAATGGGCGTTCGAACCATAGAAGGAAAAAATGTAATTCAGGTTGCTGAGGGTTTGAACGCCCTGAAGAGGGTTTGAACGCTAAGAAGAAATTTTGGTCGAAGTTTCCTATTTCTGTTAGGACTCAGCTCGCAATGTGTATATATATCTCTTCGATTTTCTGGAGAGGGGGACATTTTTCTTGAGGGTTTTTATTACTTTCTAGTCTAGATTTATAGGAGTAATTAGGTCTTTCATTATTCTTGTAATTGGTTTAAATAAATTCGAGTTTTATTGTTTTAAATTCAAGATTGTGTTCAAGAATCTCTAGTTACTGCACTTAATTCAAGATTTGTAGCTCATCACATGTTCATTCATATTCCAGCGAATTTTCAATATACAATCTATTGTTTCTTCATGGCCATGAGCGGCTAACTCTCTCAACTCGGGATTGATTGTGAAGATTAATCGGGGGTCAAAGATGACCAATAAAGGTAAGGGTGAATTCACTGCTACATCTTCTTGATTTTTATTCTTCTCCTTCTTCTTCTTCATTCTAGATACTTTTGAAAACCTGGGCGTCCTATTATGTTCAGTAACACTTTCGCGTGAATACCGTACTCAGTATATACATTGCCTTGTAACGTTTATGCATGAGTTGGGTTCCGTATATGTGTTGCACGAATCGATGATGCACATCCTTGATTACAACAACCCGATCTATTCTAGAAGTTGAAGATTAAATGGACTATTGGCTTTAAAGCTAAATCTTCCGAATCCGAGACTCACAACGTAGTTGAAGGATTCAAGTTATATAAAACCTTCATTAGGATTTTGAGAAACTTGATTAATCAGATTAATTGATCCTGAGTTATTTTCTTTATAAAGTTTTAATCAATTTCATCTACTTTCGTTATTTAGATATGGTTTAACTCCTTCGAAAACCAAACACAATATTTTTTTTTCTCTATTTAGAAGCATCAGTTAAGTGAAGTTAGGATTGGGCTTAGTGTTAGAGTATTCTTGTGATCACCTTGGCATTGCTCCTTGAGGGACGATACTCGTGCTTTCGAGATTCTATATTGCATCGCGACCCGTGCACTTGCGGTTGAGCACCACCTAACTTGATAGCAATCAAGTAGTTGGCCATGGTCTTGCTCGGCCATGGTCGTGGTCGACCATGGTCTGCTAGGTCGTGGTCGGCCATGGTTTGCTCGGTTGTGATTGGCCATGGTCTGGTTGGCCATGGTCTGCTTATTGTTGGAGGTCCTAATCAGTCTTTGCCAGATCTGTGAAACCCTAACTTGCTTAACATCATACTTATTTAATAGCATGCTTATGGTGCATGATTATCCTTAATCAAGAAGCTTGGTTGGCATGGTTTAGTGAGGACTTGCATTTGGGAGATTATCATATTTTTTAAGCATGATTGGTGAGCTTAATTCATGATTAATTAGCTTAATTAATCTTCAGGCTTAGCTTATGTTAATCATGATTAATTATCATGGGTGTGATTAATTATGTTAATTATGTAGATTAGAGGTGGATTAAGGAAGCAAGGACGTGCTAGGTGGGGATTTAACCCTAAGACACCTAGGTGTGTGCTTCATGTGTAAGAGGTGTGTGTTTCACTAATTTTGCTAGCAAGGGTGTGTGTGTGACATGTGTGGATAATAAATACACATTGTATTTATTTTGTGTCTTGCAAGACAAGAGAGAGAAGCTTGGTTCTACGATGGTTGGGAGAGAAAGAAGAAGAAAAAAAAAAAAAAAAAAAAAAAGAGAGAAAAGAAAAAGAAGAAGAAGAAGAATTCAAGAGAGAAAGTTTTGTGCGTATTCCTTGAGGTGAGAACTATATATTAATACTTGTTGTGGTGTTGGGATGGTGAAAGTGGTTTAATGTCTTTGGTTGCATTAGGGAAGGGATTAACATCCTATTAGGTTCTAATGCATTATGATATTCTCAATCATATATTTAAAGAGTATAAGTTATAATTATACATTGGTTATGAATTATAGCATTTATTTCATCATGTTTGATGTGGTGGTGTTTGGTAGTTTCAGAAGCGGATCACACTATTCCGGTTCAGCCGAAAAAGTAGCTCAATTTGAGAGTAAGCGGTATCAGGTGAGGATATTGATGATCTTATTCATATTGAACTGAATGCTTTGTTATGAATGGTGGCGATTGCTTGATTATGAGGTGATAATTGCATACAATTCATACATTGTGTGCATACTTTGCATTGCATAGAGGAGGTTCAACCGAGTGGGGGCTAACCTAAGGTTTAGCCGATATGAGGCTAACATAAAGGGTGTCGATGTGGGACATCCTTAATAACAAGCCATCGATATATTGGGCCAATGTTATCAAAATAGTGCGCACATGTGTGGTATATCATACATTGCATCACAAGAGGCATTTTGTTTATTGTTGATGGTGTATTATCTATTGATGATTAATTCAGTGGATGTTTATCATTCCTTCTTTATGAGTTTGATTATCTTGTGAGCACGTAGATATATAACTCACACCCACACAGGTTATTTTGCAAGAAAATGAGAGAATGTCCAGTCCACTGTTAGTGTTGAGTTGGGAAGCTTCGAAAAGCTCTGTAATTGAGTTATTAATCTTGTATATTGTTGTACATTATATTAAAGTCTTGTTGGAATTTGTTTATTTTGTGGTTTTGTAATATTTATAAGTGTGGATTAAGAGTTTTCTTAATAATGTATGTTGGAGGATTATGAAATGTTTTTTTACTTATTTAATATGATGTTATTTATTCCTATAAGATTTCTATCTTTAAGATTATGTTAAAGTTTTGCTTACAGGTAGGTGACCTGTGCGATCACGTTTGTCCTAAGACGACCTTAATGATGATTGATTAGGATCGGGCATGACAACAATTCACATCTCTCTCACTAAAGGATGGAGGTCTTGTCACATTTGGTGACAATAGCAAAGGGAAGATCATCGGTATAGGTAGTGTCGGTAAGAATTCTTCTACATCTATCGAAAATGTATTACTTGTTAAATGACTTAAACACAATCTTTTGAACATTAGTCAACTTTGTAACAAATGATGCAATGTTATATTTGAATCCTCTAAATATGATGTAATTGACATTAATGATAACAAGACAAATTCTCACTGGACATAGACAAGGCAATATTTATGTTTTCAATCTTAATGATTTATCTTCATGTAAAATGGAATGTCTTGCTACTATGAATAGTGATGAAAGTTGGTTGTAACATAGAAGACTTGGTCATATTAGTATGAGCATACTTTCAAAGGTTTCTAAAAATGATTTGGTCAAAGATCTTCCAAAAATAAAATTTGACAAAGATAAAGTTTGTGATGTTTGTCAATAAGGTAAGCAAATTCGAATTTCTTTCAAATCCTTAAATATGCTCACTACCTCTAGGCCACTACAACTATTACATATGAACTTATTTAGACCAATTAGGACTTTGAGTCTTGGTGGAAAACAATATGTACTTGTTATTGTTGATGATTATTCTAGATTTACATGGACATTCTCCTTAGCTCATAAGGATGAGATAATTGTTTTCTTCACAAAATTTTGTAGAAAGGTCCAAAATAAAAAGGAATTTCAATCACTTCTATTAGGACTGATCATGGAGGGGAATTCGATTGTAACCCTTTTGAAATGTTTTGTGATGAAAATGGTTTTGATCACAATTTCTCAACTCCTAAAACACCTCAACAAAATAGGGTTGTTAAGAGGAAAAACAAAGTTCTAGAAGAAATGGCTAGAACCATACTTTGTGAAAATGGTTTACCAAAATACTTTTGAGCTGAAGCTGTTAACACAGCTTGTTATGTTTTGAATTGAATTTTATTCAGAAAGTTTTTGAATAAAACCCCCTATGAACTTTGGAAATATAAGAAACCAAATGTCTCATACTCTAAAGCTTTTGGATATAAATGTTTTATATTGAATAACAATAAAGACAACTTCGGCAAGTTTGATACTAAATCTGACGAGGGTGTATTTCTTGGCTATTCAACACGTAGTAAGGCTTACAAAGTCTTTAATAAGAGGACTCTAGTGGTTAAAGAATCAGTTTATGTCACTTTTGATGAATTTAACCCTTCTTCAAAGAATATTGCAAGTGATAATGTAGATGAGCTAGAACCTGTAATGGAAAAGATAGACATCCAACCAAGCTCAAATGAGGAACCTCAAAAGGAAAGAGAAGCTCCTACCAAACAACATGAAATCAATGAAGGTCTACCTAAGGAGTGAAAGTTTGTGCAAAACCATTCTACGGAACAAATCCTAGGTGATCCTTCACAAGGAGTAAAAATTCGATTCTCTATAAAAAAAATATATGTAATCATCTTGTATTCTTATCTCAAATAGAGCCTAAGTGTTTTGATGATGCTGAACATGAAGAATTTTGGATAAATGCAATGCAAGAAGAATTGAACCAATTTGAAAGGAATGAGGTATGACACCTTGTTCCTAGACCTAGTGATCATCCAGTCATTAGAACTAAATGGATATTTAGAAATAAAATGGATGAGTCCGGAGTTGTTGTGAGGAACAAAGCAAGACTTGTTGCTTAAGGTTAATGTCAAGAAAAAGGCATTGATTTTGATGAAACCTATGCTCCAGTAGCTAGATTAGAAGCCATTAGATTATTACTTGATTTTGCTTGTTTTAAAGATTTTAAATTATATCAAATGGATGTTAAAAGTGCTTTTCTAAATGGTTTTATTACTGAAGAAGTTTTTGTTGAACAACCACCTAGTTTTGAAGATCCAAAACTTTCTGACCATGTTTTCAAACTCACAAAAGCTTTGTATGGTTTGAAGCAAGGCCCAACGGCTTAGTATGAAAGATTGAATAATTTTTTTATTAAAAAAGGTTTTTCTAGAGGAAAAATAGATACCACTCTTTGTAAGTACCCCATTTTTTACCACACGGCAATCTACACTCAGTCCAGACCTGTACTCAAGTTAATATGGACGTATTCTAATCGAAACCAACTCTCTAAGTCCAAATCTCGCCTATCCATCGCTTCGCGGGCCCACCAGGCCCAAATAGAGGTAAAATAACCAAAATGCCCTTAGGGGCATTGTCCTTTCCAATTCTAATTCCAATCCCTCTCTCAAGACAGTTGATTCCTCGAGACGGTAAATCTATTCCAAATTAGGCACGTCTTTTTGAAGACGATAAGTCCCCTTTCCAATTCCAAATTAGGCACGTCTTTCCGAAGATGATAAGACCCCTTTCCAATTCCAAATTAGGCATGTCTTTTCGAAGACGATAAGACCTCTTTCCAATTCCAATCCCTCTCTCGAGACAGTTAATTCCTCAAGACAGTAAATCTACTCCAATCAGGCGCGACTTTCCGAAGACGATAAGACCCCTTTCCAATTCCAATCCCTCTCTCGAGACAGTTGATTCCTCGAGACGGTCTGACACATTTTTCGAAGAGAATCACTTCGAGACGGTAAGTCCCTTTAAACCTATTGACCGGGACGAGACCCCAAGTCCCCTAGATGGTAGAACGGTCCACCTTTGGCGTTTGCTAGCCCGCCAATGCAGAAATATCCGTTTAGGCACACCTTTTGAGAAAGTTGATTCTTAGGCGCTAAGTCCCTTTAGCAGCTTCCCGAGATCAGGCAGTCTCGGGAATGATCGCAAACCGTCAAAGTAATGAAAATACTCGCAAACATCGCAATCGTCAGAGTAACGGAAATACTCGTAAACAGATTGATATAGGAAATTGCCAACAAACTCCTGTACCACGCAACCGCCGTCAAAGTGGCGGAAACATTCAAAACCCAAGTCAACACCGGTGCCTGCTAACCCACTTCGGTGAAAAATGACCAAACTGCCCCTTGGGCCTTTTTTCACACATTTCTCGAGAACACATCTGAGTCCTCAGAACGGTGAGTCCAACCATCTAGGGTTATCTTAAAAGTAGTCTGGCATGATTAGGTGCCTTCTAGTCAATTTCGGGCCAATTCTGAGACTTTCCGGTTAAGATGACCATTTTGCCTCTAGGCATCCGAACGCCCCGGGAAACACACCGGCTCTGGGTATCAAACCGGTAACTTTCTGAAAATGTTTTTTTATATTATTCTCAACCTTTCTTTATCCTTTCAGATCATTCCGAGTTAGTTCTGGCAAACCCAGTGCGAAATGACCGTTTTGCCCCTAGTGGGTCGGTCACCTTTTTCGACCACACCGACTCTGGGTATCAAACCGGCAACCATTGGAAACATTCTGAATAATGTTTCTAAATCACGAGTCTTCTTCCAGGACAGTCAGAGTCCGTCCCGGCAGCTTCTCGATCCGATTGATCGTTTTGCCCCTAAAGGCCCAGTCAACCCTTTTGACACATCCTATCCTCATTTTTCAAGACAAATATCTCCGGGACACTGTTTTAAGTTTCCCTACCCTTTTCCAGCCTTCCGGGCCAATTCCAGTCCCTTAAATCATTCTCGAACTTTCCGAAGTCACTCCTAGTGAAGCCAAGCTAAAAATTGCATGGTAATCACTAGTACAGGCGCCCAAATCTGTCAAAGATACGTTGCTTACTGACTTTAATAGTTTCCTAATTGGCTGGCGCCACTTCTGATATTTGGCTTGCGCCACAAGGAATTTTGGCATGGCGCCACTGCAACAGGCGTCAGGTCTATCCTATTTCTATAAATACAGAGCATCCTCCAGCGTAAAAAGGGTCTATAAACTCAATCTAAAACTTCTATATTTCGATATACAGAGCTCGTACACTCTCAAAACCCTAGTTTCTCTAGGTTTTCCAAGCCCTAGCCACTATACATAAACCCTAGCCTCATATACACTCCTATACACTCCTATACACTCTCATACACTTATACACTAGCTTCCAACCCTCCTTCGAAGACTTGAAGAGCTGCAATATGAAGTTTTGAAGATTGAAGACAACTCTTGAAGATTAAAGATGAAAATCAAGACGAAGACCGAAAAAAAGCAAGCCGCGCAAAATAAACAAAACATACGGTAGGCTTTCTCTTTAAGTTTCTGCACTTCCCCTCTTCTCTTCTCTCTCCTAACCCAGTTGGGTTTTCTCTATTTTAATCCCCCATCTCTTTCCCCCCCTTTCTTTTCATGCTTAAAACAAGGGGTTTCCCAGTCCATGTGTAGGATTGAGCTATTGGAGAGTCACCGTGTCGGAGGCTTTCTTTTAGTCTAACCGAAGACCACGTGGGTTCGGCCCCCTTGATTATGTGGTGAAGCCTTAACCTTGTATGTTCACGACTCCAAATTTGCATTGTGCATATCATGATCTTGCATCTCTCCAAACTAGTTTTCAAACTCGTTTTCAAAACTTGCATCAAACTTGTTTTTAAAATTGCATCAAAATCTCCTTTTTCAAAATTTGTTTTCAAAATCACAATCCTATGGTGGTTTTAGCCTTTTCATGACTAGGATTACTTTAGAAAAGTGTTACATTTAAAGTGACCGATATGGTCTATATTTTCAAACTTCTTGTTTTCAAAATCACTTTCTTAAAGTGGTTCTAACCTTCTTATGGTTAGAATCGCTTTAGGAAAGTAAGATGTTTTCATACTTTTCAAAAAGCTCTCTCTTCAAAAGTCTCTTATTCTAATACCCTCTTTTTCAACACATTTCCAAAAAACTCTTCTTTCCAAAATTGCTTTCTAAAAACTCCCTCCAAAAATCTATTTTCAAAACTTCCTTTTCAACTCCTTCCCAAAATACCCTCCTCAAAATTTGCTTTCCTAAAAACTCTTTCCTAAAAGCTTCTTCCAAAATTTTGTTTCCAAAACTCTCTCCAAGTTTTATTTTCCAAAAACTTCCTTCTTAAAACTCTTTCCAAATTTACTTTCCAAAAACTCCCCACTAGGATTTTCTTTCCAAAAACTCCCTCTCTAAATTCACTTTCCAGAAACTCCTCTAAAGGGTTGCCTTCCAAAAGTCTTCATTTCCAAAAAACTCACTTTCCAAAAACTCTTTTCTTGGCGCCCAAGTCAAACCCTAGAACCCACAATTAGGAAACCCTAATTTTCTTTCAAAAAAAACACAATTTTCAACCTTGTCCCAAACGTAAGTTTCCAAAATCTCCCTTTTCACATCCAAACTATACATATTTCTAAAACCTATTTTCTACATCAAAACTATAGTCTTCCAAATCTAGGGTTTCTAAAACCTCCCTTTCCAAATCCTTGTCAAATCCAACCTTTCCTTTAGGAAGCCAAATCCAATTTTTCCCTTAAGAAGCCAAATCCAATCTTCCTGTTTAGGAAACTAGATCCAATTCTCCGTTTTTGGAAACAAAATTAAATTTTCTCTTTTAGAAACAAAATCCAATCCCTTTCTAATCCAAATCTTTCTTAATTCAAATCCTTCCTAATCTTCTACTTTCCTAGATCTTAAGTTTTCAAAACTTGAATCCAAATCTTTCCTAAATTTTAAAACTCAAAATCTAAATCTTTCCTAATTCAACTCTCTCCTAATTTCTTACCTTCCTAAACCATAGGTTTCCTAAAACTTTCAAATCTTTCCTTAAACATTAAACTTCTAAATTTTTCCTAATTCAACCCTTTTCTTAATTCTACCCCTTTCCAAATCTAAATCTTTAAATCTTTCTTAAGTTCAAATCTTTCCAAAACTCTAAACTTTCTTAAATTTAAATCTTTCTAAAATTCTAAACTTTCTAAATCTCAAATCTTTCTAAATTCGAAGTTTTCTAAATTGAAAACTTTCTTAAGTTGAATTCTTCTAAACTTCCTAAATCTTTCCAAATTCTAAACTTTCCTAAACTTCAAATCTTTCCAAATCTAAAACCTTCTAAACTCAAAACTTTCTTGCTTTCGAAAACTTTCCAACTTTCAAAACCTTTCCTAAAATGAAAACTTTCCCAATTCGAACACTTTCCTAAATTGAAACTTTCCTAAAACGAAACTTTCCAAAAATGAAACTTTCTTAACATGAAACTTTTTTAATTCAAAACTTTTCAAAGTTGAAACTTTTCTAAGTTGAAACTTTCCTAGGTCGAAGTTTTTCTAATTCGAAACTTTCCTAAACCAAAGCTTTCCTAAGTTGAAACTTTCCTAAACCAAAACTTTCCTAAAATGACACTTTCCTAATTTGAACCTTTCCTAATTCGAACTTTTTCTAAATTCAATCCAATCTTTTTCCGATCTTCAACGTCCAACATTCGAGTCCAATCTTTCTTAATCTCAAGTCCTTTTTAAATTCTCTCTTTCCGAAGTCTAGGTTTCCTAAAACCAAGTTTTCCGAAATCAAATCTTTTCAAATCTTCCAATCAAAGTTTAATCTCTCAATCTTCCAATTCAATCTCTTTCTTCCAATCATATCTTCTATTTTCTATTGGACTCTTGTCCAAACTACGACTGACCTGATTCCTCCAAAAGGATACGTAGGCAACCCTCATAGGTGCGGTCTCCACATTTTCCAAATCTCAAATTCCACAATCTTTTCAAATCTCCAATCTATTTTCAAACTTCCAATTTCAAATTTCTATTTCCAAATCTCTATTTCTAATTTTTCAAAATTTCCAAATTCAAATCTGTCCTTTCAAATCTTTTTTCTAAAATCAAATCAAATTCTTCTTCTCAAATCTATTTCCAATTCAACTCTCTTTTCTTGCACTTGCATATCATGCATCATGTTTTTCTAAAGATTGTTTTCAAAAGTAGATAGGATCGAACATTTGTTAGTTGAAGACTCTCATAGGTGAATCTAGGGTAGATTGACAAGTAGGTACCGAAAGGGCGGGGTAGGGTGATGGCTTAGTGCGTCTTCCCTACACGTAACCAACCTCCGAGCCTAGGATCACTGATTTCAAAGATCGAAAACAGAGTTATTTTTCAAAAAGGGCCAAATGTTTTCTAAAGGTTGCCAAACAATCTGTTTTTCTTAAAAATCCTCTCTTGAGGTGGTATTTTCAAAACCGTTTTCCAAAAACCCTAAGTGTGGTCTTCGGATTGTGCTTAGTTTTAAGGTGACCTAACTCACCTTAATCAAGTTAGGTGGCGACTCCAAATTATTTTCAAAAGCCCTTAATTCAAATCTATTTTCAATTCAAACCTAGTCGCACTTATTCTTCTAGGAGGGTGAGTTCTAACAAGAGAGTACAACATTTTTTCCGCTTGTGTATGTATTCCTCGAGTGCAAAAAATCTGGGCGCGACACTCTTTTCATTAAAATAAAAAACAGTGACATGCTTATGGTACAAATTTATGTAGATGATATTATATTCGGTGCAACCAATGAATCACTTTGTGAAAAATTTGCCAAGTGTATGCAGGGAGAATTCGAGATTAGTATGATGGAAGAACTCAACTACTTTCTCGAACTTCAAATCAAGCAATCAAAGGAAGGCATCTTCATCAACCAAGCCAAGTACATCAAGGACTTGACCAAAAAGTTTGGCATGGAAGATGCAAAGTCTAGAAGTACTCCAATGAGTACTACAACAAAATTGGATAGCAATGAGAAAGGTAAGTTAGTAGATACTAAACTTTATAGAAGCATGATAGGCTCTCTATTGTATCTAACTGCTAGTAGACCAGACATAATGTTTAGTATCTGCTTATGTGCTTGTTTTCAATCCAATCCTAAAAAATCTCATGTGATTGCTATAAAGAGGATATTTCATTATCTTAAGCACACACCAAATCTTAGATTATAGTATCCAAGGAGTACTTATTTTAATTTAAATGCTTACACTGACGCTGACTATGCGAGGTGTAGAGTTGATAGGAAGAGTACAAGTGGCTCTTGCCAACTCCTAGGCAATATGATTGTATCTTGGTATAGCAAGAAACAAAATTCAGTTGCTCTCTCCACAGCTAAGGCTGAATATGTAGTAGCAGACAGTTGTTGTGCTCAAGTGTTGTGGATCAAACAACAATTAGAAGATTATGGAATCTTGTTTGATCATATTCCTATTAAGTGTGATAATACTAGTGCTATAAACTTGACCAAAAATCCTGTTTAACGCTCTCGCACAAAACACATTGAAATTAGATATCACTTTATACGTGATCATGTACAAAACGGTGATATAGAACTTGACTTTGTGTGCATAAATATGCAATTAGCTAATATCTTTACTAAACCATTAAGTGAAGATCGTTTTTGTATGATTAAAAGAGAATTAGGGATGAGTGATCCTATATCTTAAATTGTGTTTAATTTGAGTGAAATTTGTGTTTTGAATGTTTAAATGTGTTTATCATTCATATGAAATGCATTTCTTGAGGTCATGATGTATTACATGATCATATTTAGACAATCTTTAACTCAAAACTTAAAAAAATCATTTCATGAATTCTTTATTATTTATATGCCCGGTCTGGTCGCATGAGCCGACACTCTATTTCAAGAAGTCAGCTCATCACAACAGTGGACTCATATTACATCTTAAACAGGCATGTGTCGGCTCATTATATTCATCAGTTGCCTCATATTTCGGGCCTATATACTTTGACGAAGCCCACTTTACAAACATTCGAAATTTTCCTCTTTCTCTCTTGCTCTCACTCTTTTTCTCTCCCGCTCTTCTATTCACACCAAAACCCAACCGTCACTCACAAACCATCACATTTCTTCATATTAATCTCTTCTTAATCCCTAATCGACCACTTTTCATTCTCTATCAACCTTCCTTTCTCCTACAATGGCTCCCAAAACCTCAAAACTAAAAAAGATGTCCAAAGCCCTATTCGTAGTAACAAAACCTACTTCGAAAGGGTCAAAGAGAAAATCAAAAGGGTCTAGCAAAGACATAGAGAAGCACAAGAAGAGTAAGACTGGAAAACTTCATCCTCAACAATCTTGGAATGGAATGAAATATATTTCGATGAATAGAAAGCCCAGAAAGGTACAATTCGAGTTTTTCTCTTAGAAAAGTGTTCAATGGAAAATGGGTAGATTACAAATTCTTTAATCTTCATAAGTTCGAATTTGGTACAAAATTTGGAAATTTAGGGTGGAAATATATGACAACACTCAGGGATGATGTTTACCCTGATTTGGTTGCTCATTTCTATTCTAATGCTGAAAGGGAATCTGGAGAAGTATCTATTAAAAGTTATGTTAAAGGAATTACCATCAATTTAGATAGAGAAGTGATTAGACACATTCTTGGAATCAGGATTGGTGGAGAAGTTTATAGAGATAATGTCACTAGAAAAGACCAATTAAAAGCCCTATATGGAAAAGACATGGATGAAAATGTACAGCCCCTTGTCACTGATCTACCTCTTGAATTAAGGCTTGTTCATCACTTTACCTGCACCATATTTACTCCCAAAACTGGGAAATTTGATTATGTTTCGGAAAAAGAGTTGTTTTTCCTATGGGCATACGTAATTGATTCGAGAATTGACTTGCCTCTGTTTATTTTGGATCATATATACAAGGCTACCATCTCTAAAATCACTTTGCCATATGAAATTTTCTTGACAAAAGTTTTCAAGCAATTTGGTATTAATCTAAAGAATGAGAAGAAAGTAATCCCCAAGGCCATTAGTGACGAATACAATGAGAAAACACTCAAAAGAATGGGGTATATTCTAAAGAATGACCAATGGACTCCAAAGAAAACTGGAGGAGAAAGTTCTTCAAAAGGAAAGGCTCCATCTGGAAGCACTTTCAAGCATAGAAGCACGAGAAGAATTTTAAGTTCTAAATCACAAGAAAATACAGGGGACTTGAGTACTTTTATGACTCAAGTTATGGAATCTCCTGACAAATTGAATCACAAGGCAGACTTTGCAAATACCAGGATGATGATTATCGAAAGAAAGATGAGAGAACTCAAAAGGGAAGTTCAAGTGTTGAGAAATGAGAAAGGGAAAATTACAGAAGAAGAAGAAGAGGAAGAAGAAGTTAATGAGGAAGAGTTGGAAGCACAGGAAGGGGAAGAAGCTAGAGAAGAGGACTCCTCGGCATCTGAATCTGATACTCACTAGACTCCCCTTTCCTCATTCTACCTAACCTTATCTCCCTCACTTCTCTTCACTTCATATTCCCCCTTGTCCTATCATCCTACATACTCATGGCCCTATTATAACATTTTCTTTTATTGCATAATTTTTGTGGATAATTAACTGTAACAATTTCTTTTGTAATCTCAATGGTTCAATCAATGAAATATAATTATGTTCTGGTATCAAATGTGACTGCTTTAAATTTCTTGCTTGATTGATTGCTTTCCTGTTTATACAATTTATTATGTTTTAAGATTTTTTGCTATTATACCTGTCTTTATTTTCCAATATATTTCTCTTTTTGATGAATTAACAAAAAAGGGCGAGAAGAATTGGGACAAGAATTGAAGCAAAATTGGACAAAACAGATAACTAGAATTGGACTATGAATTGCACATAACTTAGAATTGGAGAAAAGAATTTGATAATTATGGGGGAGAAGAATTTGTTCAAGATTAAATTAGTATTGAGGAGAAGAATTGAACAATGTGTGTTTGTTCAAATTATTTGCATTTTTTTTAATAGAAAATGAATTGGACAAGATATAGAGTATATCTGATTGATGAATGGAAATAAAATGAATTATTTATTACCTGATAAATATCAAGCATGTTCTTAGGGGGAGTAACATGAATCATTTCCGTCAAGTTGTTTTTGAATTACTTGACAAAAACTCCGTGAAAATTGTTTTTGAAAAGTTTTTATCCTCTAAGCATCATTTGCTTAATTATGAAACAAACGGGGAGTTCTTTACTGGTATGTTACTTAACTCTATTCAATTCGTTTAATCATATATGAATTTATTTTGCAAAGGTTTTGTCATCATCAAAAAGGGGGGAGATTGTTGACTCAAAGTTGTTACCCATGTTGATTTTGATGATAACTAAACCTTATATTATTTTACTAATGCATTTACTTAATGTGTAGATTAATAAAGTTTATAATTAAACTTAAAGTTCAATCTTAAGTTTAATACTTGTCAAAGTAAATGTACAACAAGTTCAAGATCAAGCAATGAACTCCAAGAGCTATACAATGAACCAAATAGAGGATTGACGCCTATTTCTACTTCAAACAAATGCTTTATATTCGAAAAGATTGAAGGTGTTCAAATAAAACTTTCATCAAGTATGCATAGATTCATTGAAGACTGACTTGCACTGAAAAAAGATTGAAGACTTCATCAGAATGTGTAATGATCAGTTGGAGATAAATTGATTGTTGAAGAAATTGAAAATGCTCAAGAGAAGACTTTATCAAACTTGCAAAGATCAACTCCAGATTATATGATTAAAGTTGTCTGAGAAGGAGACTCATAATGATTGTCTGATCTCTATATGGAATCCAAGTGAAGAATTCTTCTACAATATAAAGAATAAATGAAGACTAGATGTATGAAGAGATTTTATCAAGTTTGCAAAAGTTTCATTGTCGCACCCCGATTTTTAGGTGTCCAAGGTCCTTTCGGCTTAGAGACAAAAAGCACGGAACTCTGTCACTAGAACTCATCCTCCTAGAAGGACAAGTGTGACTAGATTTGAAAATTGGTTTGACTAAGGGCTTTTCAGAAAAATAGGAGTCGTCACCTAACTTGATTAAGGTAAGTTAGGTCACCTAAAACTAAGTGTAAATTCGAAGATTAAACTTAGGATTTTTTAAAAGGACTTCAAAAACTCCCGCAAGAGAGGGTTTTTAATAAAATAGATTGTTTGGCAACCTTTAGAAAGATTTAAGCCTTTTTTGAAAATAACTCCATTTTGGTCTTTCGAAACAAAAATCTATGGTTCGGGAGTTCGTTACGTGTAGGGAAGATATCCTAAGATCATCACCTTACCTCGCCCTTTCGGTATCTACATGTCTAATCACCCTTTGTGCACTCACTAGAATAACCGGTTACTATTGTCCACTTAATATCCACTTTAGAATTTCAAAAATGGGGTTTAGTCATCACCTTTCAAATGAATGATGCATGATGCAAGTTTTTGAAGAAGTTTGAAAATATGGGAGTTTTGAAGGATTTTGAAATGAGAACTTTGAATTGATTGAAAGTGTTTGAAAAGGGGATTGGAGTTAAAATAGAAGTTATGACTACACCATTTTAGGTTGTCTACGTATCTCATTTGACGAGAATCAGGTCATTTGTAGTTCGGGCAAGAGCCCGATGAAAAATAGGCACGGTAGGGCCTTTGGAAAGTTTGAAAATGCTTTGAGGTCTTTGGAAAAGTTTGAAGACACTTTGAGGTCTTTGAAAACTTTGACTCGAAATTGGATGGTAGAGTGCTTTGAAAATGTTTTTGGATCAACTTAAGGGAGCTTGAGAGTGTTTTTGAAGTCTTGTTTTGAAAACCTTGGAGGTATGACTTTGGAATATTTTGATCAATTAGTTTTTGAAAGTGACTTTTAAAACATTTTTTGAAATGAGAGGGCTGGGGACACCTTAGGTTTGTGACCTTTTGAAAACATTTTTGGAAATGCCTCAAAGATGGAGTGTGAGAACATTTGAAGAGTTTATGGAGTTGGCTTTTTGAAATCAAGAGAGTAGGAGGTTTTGAAAAAATGGGTTATGAAAATAGTTTAAAATTGAGTGATCATTTAGAAAAGGGTTCAAGAGTTGGAACCTTGAAATATACTAACCTAAGTTGGGTTGGCCTAGGGTTAGGGGTGACCTAAGGTTAACTAACTTAGGTTAGGTTAACCTAGGGTTAAGATGACCTATGGTTAACTAACTAAAGTTAGATTAACCTAAGGTTAAGATGACCTAGGGTTAACTAACTAAGGTAGGGTTAACCTAAGGTTAGGACGACTTAGGGCTAGGTTAACCTAAGGAGGGTGAACTAGGGTCAAGTTAACCTAAGGTTAGTGAACCAGGGTCAAGTTAACCTAGGGTTGGACAACTAGGATCAAGTTAACTTAGGGTTGGATAACTAGGGTCAAGTTAACCTAGGGTTGGACAACTAGGGTCAAGTTAATCTAGGGTTGGATTGGAAGATGGTTTGAAAGATGATTTCATGCACTTTTGGAAAGGGTTTTGGAAAACAACTTATGTTATGCAAAGGACTTAGGTTGACAACCCTTTTGAAGATCATTTTCATAAAAATTTGGTTCTAGCCAAGAGTATGGTTTATATGGTTGATGTTTGGAAACCATTCCAAGGAAGGTTTCCTTATGACCATTATCACCATTATCTTGACAAGTGTATGAAATCCAAAAAAATAAACATGATGATGACAACTTTTTGAAACACCATTTTTAATGTAAAGATGAAGATAATGAATTTTTGAAAACCACTTTTGAAAATGGATGATGAAAACCATTTTCCAAGGGAACCATTCTATCAAGAGAGGGTTCCTATGGCCAAACAAAAGGGAGACCACTCAAGAGAGGTTTCCATGGGGCCATTCCAACCACTACACTTAAAAGAATGGAAATCTTGAAAATTAGAGAATTAGAAAGCAACCCTTATGCAAGTTAAAATATCATGATGTCAAAATGAGAGTTAGGGGGGTTAGTAGGAGATCTTCTAAGGCATGATTTCTAAAGTCCCATCCTAAGCTTCAAGGAGGCAACTTTTGAAAAATTTTTTAAAAGAAATATAGAGCTTGGAAATGACATGGAGCTTAAGAGTAATGTAAGCATTATAGAACATGGCAATAAGCATAAAAATGAAGCCAAGCACACAAGACATGATCAAAATAGTAATATGCAAGGGGTCATGATCACATACAAGGCTTTTAGGCTACACCACATAAACGCGGGGCTCCTAGGTCATATCATCTCAAAGTAGGCTAGTGAGAGGTCCCCCTACACGGTGGCTCTCACTTGCTTTCCTTTAGGCATGATCTAAGAGCCCTCTTGGCTCAAGCATGCAAGAATGGGGGGTTGTAGATAAGGATTAAAATAGAGAATAGCCTAAGTAGGCTAGGGGGGAGAAGAGAAGAGCGGGGGAAAACACAAATGTAAAAGGGATACCACCTTTTGCCTTCAACACACTTGTATTCTTCAAAGGATGTCTTGATTGGAGCTTGAATGACTTTAAGAAGGCTTAGAGGGCTGGTAGGGAGTGTTTAGTGGTGTATAAGGCTAAGTAAGTGAAGTGTATGGCCTTTAGGGTGGTAGAATCAAGCCTAAATGTTGGAGGGGGGAAAATATGTATGGAGATTCGAGGTTCTGGAGTGATTTCAGCAGGGCTTCGTATCATTTTCAGACCTGTAATATGCAAAAGGGGGGTATGGTATTTATAGGCAATCTCGAACAGGCCTAGCACATGTGCTACATGCGCTGGGCCAAAATTTGCCCTGACACATGTAACACAAGCGCAAGGTACTGTTCCATTGCCAAAATGACACGTGGTACCCTGTGTACTGGTTAAATCTCGATCGTTGATCGAAATTTGATCGATCTGATCAAAATTTGAGCGTTTGTAGCATATACTCCATCACCGGAAAAGTTTATCCAAACTTTGTCTCGATAATTGAGCCAACCAGGAAGGTTTCGGGGGAATCAGTTGCATCTACGGTGTTCTCTTAGGGTTTCTCATGAACTTTCATGTTTTCAGAAAGTTTGAATTGTGTTTGGAAACGTGGGATATCATCTCGGGAAGTGTGCATAAAAGGACATTTTTGCAGAGCGTCTGTGATACGCTCCGAGGGTATTCGAAAGTAGCTATTTTCGTGTCATGTGATCGAGACCTTCAGGAAGCGATCTTTCCGATCAGGCCGTACTAATAGAAAGTACTCTGGAAATACTTTCGGGGACTCTCAGATTTAAGCATTTCTCAAGTCGTTTGACGGTGGGTTTTAATCAAAGAATTGGAGAAAAAGTCAACATTGGTGGAGCGTTTGCGAGACGCTCCAAGGGTTTCTGCAAGTTACAGTTTTTGCGTCGTACGATGAAGGGTTTTGGGAAGCGATCTATTCGATCGAGCTTTATCGATGGAAAGGTCTATGAACGAGCTTTCAAGAATTTCTTGATTTATGCATTTCTCAAGTCGGTTGATGGTGCATTTTAACTAGGGACTCAAGAGAACTGATAATTTAGGCGAGCGTCTGCAAGACACTCCAAGGAACTTTTATCGAGTCATGAGTGTTTAGGGTTGTGAGGTCTTCTTTAGGTTAAACGGGGGCTCATGACAAGATCTGTCATTCAGTAACCAAGGAACGATGTCGTTTTGGGGCGCGTTCAGGTCGCCAAGGGTAAAATGGTCATTTTGGCTGGTTTAGGCTGGGAATGGTCAGGAATGGATCGGAATGTCATGTTAAATGTACCGAGTCGTTCAGAGATTTTTTCAGGAGAGTCTTTTACCGTTCGGTAGGGTTTGTGCAGTGCTGAGGTGTTTAGGGGCAAAACGGTCATTTTGACCGAAGTTAGCCGGAATGGGACCGAAATTAGACCGGATGGTGTGTGGAGTACGCCTAATAGTTTAGTAACATTTTGGAAGGGTGGACTTACCGTTTTAAGGGATTTTGAACTTTCTTAAAACGTGCCTAGAGACCCAAGGGATAGGTTTGGTTATTAGACTTCCATTGGGCCCAGCGGGCCCGAGAAGCGGTTGACTGACTGGATAGGGGTTGAAAGTTGATTTAGGCTTGAATGTGCTTACGGAGTTTTGAAAAGGAGTTCGGTCAGGCTAGAGATTACCGAGCGGGCAAAAATGGGGTGCTTATACTCATTAAAGTGATTTTAAAAAAGAAAGAAAAATTACTAGCAAAGAGAAGAAATCAGAAATGAAGCATTGTGAATCTCTACATAATTGAGGAAGCTTGGCATTGAAAGAAATAATGAAAGAGGAAGCTTTACAAATGAAGAAGAAAAGATCAACATTAATCTAATGAAGCTTTGACTGCTTGAAAGTCAAGAGAAGATGAATGTCAAATGATTGATTCAATCCAAATTGAATAGAAGTTAACTCTGATGAGTTAAAAGAGTTTGATTGATCATCATACCCCAAAGAGATACTCCTTAAAGATCTTATACTGCTGGCGAGATGATCTGAATCATTGGAAGACAGAATACAGATTTCTGAACAATGAGTGGACTCATGAAAATGAAGAGTCACCTCATGGAGATAGACGCAAAAGGCTTGAAGACAAAATGATCAATGAGCGTACTCATGGAAATGAAAAGTCGCCTCATGAACACAGAAGCAAAAGCCTGAAGACCAAATGGACAAAGAGCCGACTCATGGAAATGAGGAGTTGTCTCATGAAGACAGAAGTAGAAAACCTGAAGACCAAATGAGCAAAGAGCCAACTTTTTGATATAAAGAATGGACTCATAAAACCTGAAGCAAGTTTTCTGTACAAAGAGCGGGCTCATGAAATTGAAGAGTCGCCTCATAACGATAAAAGCAAAATGACATAAAGATAGAATAAATAAGGAGTCGACTCATTGATATGAAAACGGACTCATGGAGACAGTGGACAATATCTGGTAAATGCAGAACCAGAAGTGTCGACTCTACATACCTGGAGTCGACCCCTGGGATATAACGGCTAGTTTTTCTAACATTATAACGGACTAGACGTGCATTAAATGAAGCCTAACAACTTCTAACGGGTGGAATCAATACAGGGGTTTATATATAAGCTTCCAGCTACATTTATAACAAGGAAGAGAGACAAGGAATAAGAATTACTGACTGATCAACCTAAAATTCTTGAATATTCTTCCTGGCTTAACTTGTGAGCTTTGCTTGTATAATCTGCTCTTGATAGAGAGTTTGTTTGTTACTTGTAGATTCTTATACACTTGTAAATGAAAGTTTGAGAGTTCTCTTGAAAAAGAAAAACTCTTGTAAGTTTGAGTGGAGCTTGGACAAAACCACTTGGTGGCTGAAGAACTCCATGAGGAGTTCTTGTGTATAATGAGCTGAGCACTTTGTCAATTAGCATCCCATTTGTAATTAGAGATTACATAGTGGAAGAAGACTTCAAGGGGGTCTTGGGGTGAGGATGTAGACCACGGTTTGTGGTTGAACCTCGGTAAATCTCTGTGTTCATTCTATTGCTCTGTTTTTTTCTTCTTCTTTGATTACATTGCATTACATATAGTTTGATCACTGTTACATTATTTAGATTAATTTTAATTAATCTTAATTACTATTAATCTTCGAAAAATCTAATTCACCCCCCTTTTGGATTGCCTTTTGGGCCAACATAATAGGAAAGCAAATAAGCAAGCAAGTCATCAAGCATCAATTGTGCAAAAGAGAAAAATTAGATTTCATTCATTCAAAATGATATTACAAAAAGTTGTATAGTTGATATGTGCAACAAAATAACATATGATAACAGGGCCATGATATTGCAAAATGATAGGGCAAGAGGGAATGTGAAGTGAAGGGAAGTAAAAAAGTTAGGGGTAGATAGGATGAGGAAAGGAAAGTCTAGTAAGCATCAGATTCAATGGCCGAAGAGTCCTCTTCTTCTCTAGCTTCTTCCCTTTCCTGTTCTTCCTCCTCATTGTCATCTTTTTCATTAACTTCTTCTTTCGCTTCTTCTTCTTCATCTTCCTCTAAGACTTTGCCTTTGTTATTTCTCAACATTTGTACTTGCTTTTTGAGTTCTCTTATCTTTCGTTCGATAAACATCATCCTTGTAGATGCAATATCTGCCTTTTTATTCAATATATCCAGAGATTCCATGACTTGAGTCATAAAGCTACTCATGTCCCCTGAACTTTCTTCAAATTCAGAACTCAAACTTCTTCTTGTGCTTATCTGCCTGGAGCTGCTTCTGGATGGAGCCTTTCCCTTTAAAGTACTTTCGCCTCCAATTTTTTTTTAAGTCCACTTGCTTGTTATTCTGTAGAATATATCCAATTCTCTTGAGTGTATTTTCATTGTATTCATCGCTAATGGCCTTGGGGGTTCTTTTCTTCTCATTCTTCAAATCAATATCGAAATGCTTGAAGACTTTTGACAAGAAAATTTCATAAGGCAAACTGATTCTAGAAATGACAGCCTTATATATATGATCCAAAATAAACAGAGGCAAATCAATCATTGAATCAGCCAAGTATGCCCATAAGAAAAACAACTCCTTCTCCGAAACATATTCATACTTTCCAGTTTTAGGAGTAAAGATAATACTGGTGAAGTGATGAACTAGCCTCAATTCAAGAGGCAAATCAGTTGCAAGGGGTTATACACTTTCCTCTACATCTCTTCCATAGAGAATTTTCAGTTGATCTTTCCTAGAGATAGTATCTCTATAACCTTCCCCACCAAGTCCGATTCCAAGAATATGTCTGATCACCTCTCTATCCAAAGTGAAAGGGACACCTTTAACATAACTATCGATGGATACCTCTTCAGGATCCCTTTCAACATTAGCATAAAAATGAGCAACCAAGTCAGGGTATACATCATCCTTGAGTGTTGTCATAGATTTCCAACCAAAGTTCCCCAATTTGGTTCCAAATTCAAACTTATGATGATAAAAGAATTTGAAATCCACCCATCTTCCATTAAACACTTTTCTAAGAAAGAAACTACAGTTGTACCTTTCATGGGCTTTGCCCTCACTAAAATATAATTCATTACATTCCCAAAATGTTGAGAATGTGGTTTTTATAGTCTTACTCTTCTTTTGCTTCATTTTGTCCTTGCTAGACTCCCCTTTTAATTTCCTCTTTGGCTCTTTCGAAATAGGGGTTGTTGCTACGACCAGGGCTTTAGAAATTTTTTTCGGTTTAAAGGTCTTGGGAGCCATGTCTGTAGTCTGAGGATTCAAAGGGTGGGAAAAGGGTTGTGCAAAGACGGAATGAGATTGATTAGGGTTTATAGGATGAATGAGGGAAGATTTGTGTTGGTTCGAAAGTGACGGTTGGTTTTTGGTGCGAAC